>JAJIZL010030359.1:487-61279 GCA_023969395.1 Amblyomma maculatum
AAAAAAAAAAAAAAACCTGATTATCAATTTGGATACATGGTGAGGAACATCTCGGACCGCTTAGAAAGAGCGGCTAAGCGCGTCCGCATTCCCATTTAACTTCCCCTTTTTGTATCTTATTTCAAAATTGTACTGCTGTAAAATCAAGCTCCACCTAAGAAGGCGACTGTTCTTCGATGTCGCAGTTTGCAGCCAAGCCAGGGGACAATGGTCCGTCTCTACGGTGAATTTGGCCCCTCCAAGATAGCACTGCAATTTTTGAATGGCCCATACAATGCAAGCGCATTCCTTCTCTGACGCGCAATAAGCCCTCTCTCTAGAACTCAGTTTTCTGCTCAAGTAGAGCACGGGGTGCTCATTACCGTCGTCATCTCTCTGGCAGAGAACAGCACCTAGCCCTCGATCACTGGCATCACACTGGACCGTGAATTCTCGGTCATAGTCTGGAGCTCGCAATACCGGACGGCTAATCAGCACAGCCTTCAGGTTTACGAAGGAGGCTTCCTTTTGTTCGTCCCAGACTACATTTGTCGGTTCTGTCTTGCGGAGAGCGTCGGTCAGAGGGCTAGCCAAAGCTGAATAGTTAGGGATGTAGTGATTGTAGTACCCAGTCAGACCCAGGAATGCTCGAATTTCCGTCTTCGTGCTCGGCCGCGGGTAGTCTGCTACCGCAGAAATCTTAATCTCGCTGGGTTTCCTGAAACCTTGACCTACATTGTGACCCAAGTAGTCCACGGTCGCCCTTGCCAGGCAACATTTCTCGGCCTTTACGGTTAGTCCAGCTTGACGCAAAAGGCTCAGTACAGCTCTTAGATGTACCATATGGTCCGCCCATGAGTCGGAAAAAACCGCAATGTCGTCTAAATAAGGCACCGCGAATGTTTCACACCCCTTTAAAACCCTATCCATGAGTCGGGAAAAACAAAATGGAGCATTTTTGAGCCCGAAACTCATCATTGTTGGCTGGTAGCTGCCCGTCGGAGTGACGAAAGCCGCGTATCTGCTGGCGCGTTCAGTGAGCGGTACTTGCCAGTATCCTCGAGTAAGGTCCAGCGTAGTCACATATGCCGCTCTACTGACCTGTTCTACTCTCTCCTCAATATTCGGAATAGGATACACTTGATCCCTGGTGAGAGAATTTAGCTTTCGGTAGTCTACCACAGGCCTAGGGTCTTTACCTGGAGCTTCTACTAAGATCATAGGCGAAGCATAATCGCTTTCCGAGGGTTTTATTACTCCCAATTCCAGCATGCGAGTTACTTCCCTATCCAGAATTTCTCTTTGCCTTGGAGAAAATCGGTAGCACCTTGATCGCACTGGCACGTCTGAAGTCAGCTCAATATCGTGCTCAGTCAAATCAGTTCTGCCTGGCCTGTCCACGAAGCAGGCCTCAAACTCTGTTATTATCTCGCCCAGATCGGACAGCTGGGATTTCTTTAGTTCTCCTCTCTGCTCCGTCTTTTTGAGAAGCTCCTGAGCGTTGCTTCCTTTTCCGCTGAGGCAAATCAAGTTGTCCCCCATCTCCTCGGGAAGGTTTAACGTTAGATTTACCACGGCTTCCCTCTGCACATAAGGCTTCATAAGATTGCAATGATAAATGCGCACTTCTTTACGCCTACCGGGAATTTTCACTGCGTAGTTAGTGTTAGAAAGCTTTGCAACGACTTCAGCCGGTCCTTCCCACTGTACTTCGAGCTTATTCTGCCTTGAACTTCTCAGCAACATCACCTGGTCCCCGATACAAAACGTCCTTTGACGGGCTGACTTATCATAGTACACCTTGGAACGAGCCTGGGCTGACTTCATGCTGGCCTCAACGAGTTCCTTAGTGTTATGTAAGCGATTCAAGAGGTTCAGAATGAATTCTACTACTGTTGGGTCTTCTCCGCGCCCCTCCCAGGCTTCGCGCACCATTCGCAAAGGTGAGCGCAGTGACCTTCCGTACACCAACTCGGCTGGGCTAAATCCAGTGGATTCGTGCGGCACTGACCGCAAAGCGAAAAGCGCTGCAGGCAGGCAGGTATCCCATTCGCGCTTGTTTTCATAGCACAGTCCCCTCAGGACTCGTTTGAGAACAGAGTGCCATCTTTCTACGCTGTTGCTCTGCGGATGATGGATCGAGCTATGCACTACCTTAATGCCGCATCGCTCGAGAAATGAGGTGGTGAGGACACTCGTGAAAACGCTACCCTGATCACTTTGTACCTCGGAAGGGAATCCAACTCGTGCAAACACTGACAGCAGCGAATCCACTACACTCTCGGACGTCACCTCGCGCAGCGGAACAGCCTCTGGAAACTTTGTGGCTGGGCATAACATAGTGAGGATATAACGGTACCCTGACTCGGTCACAGGAAGTGGCCCAACTATATCTATTACTAACCGGTGAAACGGCTCGGTAATGATTGGTACTAACACCATCGGAGCTTTCCACTTATCTTGCGCCTTTCCAACCCGCTGGCACGTGTCGCATGACCGTACAAAATTTTCCGTGTCCTTAAAACATCCAGGCCAATAGTATTCTTGCAACAGCCTCTGCTTTGTTTTCTTTATTCCAAGGTGACATGACCACGAGCTGCCATGGGAAAGTCGCAGTAAGTCTCCGCGGTACTTTTGGGGAACGACTAATTGGTCCCGCTCTACTCCGCGCTTATCCTTGAATAAGCGATACAGCACTCCCTTTCTCATCTCGAAAGAAATATTGTTTGCTGTCTTAGTGGCGCGGTGGCGCTCCCTTATCTCCTGTATATTGGGATCATTGGCTTGCTCTATAGCTAAGTCCTCTCGGGTTCCACTTAAAAGTCTCGTGAGATTACTAGACACTGGCGGCAAGAGGTTACTCTCAAGAACGTCCTCATTCCGCGTCTCATCAAGCTCACTTTCAAGTTGACTTATCTGAGATGCCTCGCTCTCAAAGTTTTCTGACCTGCTATCTTCCGCATTTACCATTGTTTTAACTGCCGTTTCCTCCGCTGTGGATTTTTCTGGAATGAGCAGTGTAGCTAGTTCTCGCGCCTTTGAACGTGTTAAGGCTTGCACAACTCTGTCTCCGAAAAGGATGCCCCTCTTTCGCAGCAGCATGTCCGATTTGTTGGAGAACAAATACGGATAGCACTTAGGAAGCTTTCCTGAAACGGCAGCCTCGGTTGTTAATTCGCCGAAAGGGCCCTCGATGACCACGTTCGCGATCGGCAAGCACACACTCTGTTCCTCAACTACCTGTCGGATCCATGCACACTGTCCTGTATAGTCGGAAGGCGATACATACGCCGGATGGACAACATCCATCGTTGCGGCCGAATCGCGCAGTACCTTGCAAGGCTTCCCGTTGACTACTAGGTCATGCAGGTAGGGTTCTAAAAGCTGCATATTTTCATCGCAGTCCCTGACATACGAGAAAGCAATCTTTTCTTTCCGGCAGTTGACGGCAATGTGACCCTGCTCATTACACCTAAAGCATGTGAGCGGCTTCCTAGCCTCAAGCTTATTCTTTGTGTTCTGCACGTTGGTCACTTCCCCACTTTTCTCACTGCCGTCCTTTCTAGGGAATTTGCCTGAAGAAACCTTCATTTCTTCGTTTCCAACTCTAGCAAAGTGCCTTTCCTGACGGTTTTTCATACTGAACTTGGGATTGCGGGGCCTATCCACTGCTGGGTTGCTGAATTGTCGGCGCGAAGCATACTCCTCAATAAGTTCGGCAGCTTCAGTTGCCGACTTAATTTCGCCTCGGTCCTGTAACCAATTTCTTTCTTTTTCTGGGAGGCAGTTATAAAACTGCTCCAAAAGAATTTGCTCGACTACAGCGTCCCTATCACTGTAGGAATCTGTGCTCTTTAGCCACTCGCCCAAATTAACTCTTAAATTGTACAGGAATTCAGGGTAACTCTCGTCCCTGGACTTAGTAGCTTTCCGAAAACGTTGTCTGAACGCCTCGGCGCTAAGCCTATACTTTCTCAGAAGGCAAGCTTTGACCTTCTCGTAGTTGTCCGCGTCCTCCTTGCTTAGCCGCGCGACAACCTCCGCTGCCTCGCAGGGCAGAACCGTCAATAATCTCTGAGACCAAGTGTCTCGCTGGAAGGACAGTTTTTCGCAGGTTCGCTCAAAGTTAGCCAGATACAGACCGATATCCCCTGATATCACATATGGCTGCATGTACTTTGACATCTTGAAATCTGCCTCCTTGTTGAGAAGAGGTACCGCTAGCTGGGGACAATTGCCCGACCTCTTGCTCAACTCTAGTTCTAATTTCCGGAGCTCAATTTCTTGGTCCAGCTTTTTTGCTTCTCTTTCACGCTTCTTTTCCTCTTTTTCCCACTCACGTTCGCGCTCCCTTTCCTCTTTTTCCCTCTCAAGTTCACGCTCACGCCTCTTTTCCTCTTTTTCCCGCTCTTTCTGCTCTTTTTCCCGCTCCTTCTGCTGTCTGAGCTGTTCCTTTTTTTGACCGATGAGGTTCCATGCTTCACTGAGCTCCTCATCATCGGCTCCCAAATCTGTGATTGCCTTTATAATCAAAGGTTTTCGTGCCAAACCACTTGTATCAATTCCCAATTCCTCACACAATTGCAACAGTTCCGGTTTCTGCAGCTTTTGTAGGTCCATGATCGCTCCGAGTGTCGGCTACTTCCAAAACAACAGTGCAAACTACCAAACCTAAAGGCGTTTCCACACTCTCTTTACCAGTTCTAAAATCTAACCCTGTTCTAGAACCTGGTCCACATCAGAAGAAAAGCCAAGCACTCACCCACACATGCGATCGATGTTCCGAGCTGCCCTCTTGTTGGCCGATTGTTGCTCCTGCTTGTTGCTTGAGATGCCACCTCCGATCACAAGGTGTTGTGGCTTGTAGCTTCAGATCCACCTCCAATCACCAGATGTTGTGGCTTGTAGATTCAGATCCCACCGCTGGTCACCAGTTGTCGTGACGCTGGGGCTATGGCGACCCGGCCTTCACTTGGTAGCGTGCAGAGACTCCGGGTTGAAGAAGGACTGAATCTTCGAAGTTGGTAAAATATGTACAAGCAGGTTTACTGGCACTTTGAGAAAACGTATTTACAAGAATATTTACATGAAGAAGAAGGGTACATCAGCAAAATGACAAGCGTTAAGAGTTCATAGCGAGAAGCGACTGGATGAGCCGTTTACCCAGGGCCCAGAGCGACATTTCGTGCTCTGCAGCGTCCTTAAAAACCCCCTATGTCCAGCCCCTCTCTGAAGATGCTGACCAACCAAATCCAGGGCACGCCCCTCAGGTATCGGCATCCAATCGAACACATCACTGCACTGATGGTCTGAAGCACTGACTGGTCCGGCATTCATTCGTTGGGCGTGATCACTTGTTGGCGGGAAAAGCTTGGGAACGGCGAGGAGAGGAGGTACATTTCTATTCTTCAGCAAAGAAACCACAGGCTGGTTCTGGGGGTTTTACTTCTCAGAAACCCGAGTGCACGTGGCGCCGCATAGGGCTCCCAACATGGTCCCTTTTCGACAATTGCAAATCTTTCCTGCATTCCCGGGAAATCACTTAATGGCCGTATGAGTCATGCTCTTCTCTTGTCCTGCACGTCAGCGGACATGTCACTCTGTCGTCTCCTTTGGATAGGAGGCATTCATCACTGGAGGATAGCACTTCTCGACTGGAAGGGTGAACAAAAGAAAGCACTTCCTGCTATTTCCCGCAGGGGGACGTTTCTTTGTGTTTTTCCAGACGTTCTCTTGACAGGGCCAATTTGGCATTTGCAGGTTGTCCACAAAGCAAAACATGCTTACAAAACAGGATTCCTGGAAACAGGCTCACTTAGAGCCAATGGACCATCACCACATATTCACAAAACTTTTCCATGCCCACAGGCGAACAATAGAGCGCGCAAATGCGGATGCTTGGTCGTAACAGTAGACAGGAAGGTATAGGACGAAGTTTCTGCGAAGTTTTTGAGAAAGCTGTATAGCTTTCCTTCGTAGCCGTATGGCTGCGATTTGGTGAATGTCAATGAGTAATTACTTCCTTATTACATGTATCCTGTACAATGGTAATTTTCCATTGGAGGGCTTTCTCTTAAGCGCTAGTGCATTTTTTCTGATTATACCCGTCAGGATGAGCACAGGATGCTCAGTTGAGAAGCTCCTACGTGTAGAAACTGTGTAGTCCATCCAGAGATTGCAAGTATGACGCCGTTAGATGTTCACTCATGCACATTTAACAGGTTCAAAATTTGAGAAGGATATGCGTTACAGCGCTGCATGACATTTTCGCACAAGGATAAGCCATCGGCTTTGCTGTCTTGAGCGAAAAGCTACTCCGGTGGCTACGTAAGCATACGGGCGGCACTATGATACGTCTCTCTGGATTTGCCCTTTCCAAGAGTGTCGGGTTTTTGCTGCTGCTGTCGGCTTTGAGCAAAATGGCATGCACGCGCATACAAGAATGTCATTGTAGGCGAAACTGAACTTTCTATCAGTACTGGTGAGGGTTTGGTTTTAATGGCGCAATGATAAACTGCGGGTGTTTTTGCAGACTATGCAAGTTTATGATAAATATGCAGTTCAGCAACAACAGTAACATGTGCAGCAGTAACATGTGCAGCAGTAACATGTTGCTGGAAACACTATTGTACTTTAACCTTTGTCTAAACCGACATTTTTTTCAGAGTAGCTATCAATCTTAAAAAAAAACAACTTTTTTTTTTTGTTGTAATTTTAATGTTCAATGGTAAATTTAGCGAATTTTGTCTCGTGGGATAAAAACACGATTAATCTTTTTAGTAAATGGTATTTTCATATTTTTTAGTGTAATAGTTTTTTTTTCACTTCCCTCTGTAATTTCTGTGCAGGCTTTAAGGCGAAATCAGCCTGAATCAGGTGAGTTTTGTGCTGTTCAAACATGGGTGAAAGATTCACTGTTTCAAACGTTTCACTAAGAGGAAGTCGAGTGGCACGCCAGATAAAAACTTGAAACTAATTGAGGCACACTGAAAATGCGGAATATTCCCTCCAGGGTTTACGGCGCTGATCGCTTGGCCAAACTTAAATTTATGAGAAAACGATGCCACATAAAATGAGGAAATAGCCGAGATCTACCAGAACACCTAGAAAAATCGCCAGCCTGAGCTTACAGCAAACAGAAAATGATCACAGAATTTGCAACGATTATATTAACATTCTCGTATAACACTTGTAATGTTTTGAAGCTTCGGGTGATGTGCCGCAGCTCACTGTACCCATTGTCATTTGGTCAGGGAAGCGGCATAGCAGATTGTTTACTCATGTAAAGCTGCCATTAGCTCTCTTTATTTCACTTATCATCCACGTCCTTGTACAGTGTTTGGCTTTGTTCGGATTCTAAAGAAAAACAACGTGTCTCACTGAAGCAAATGCTCTTTTCAACTGATCCGTATTAGTGGGACTAAAAAAAAATTCCCGTTTTTCTACACCTCGAAAAAAAAAAAAACATTCAGTCTCACCAGGCTTACTCTGACAATGCTATTCTAGTGCGACAAGTAATTGGCGGCTTCTAATGTCAACTCTATTTGGTCGTACGATATTAGTCTAACGCACGCTGGCCTTGGAAACAAGTTTTTGTTGCTGAGAAATAAGGCTGATAGAAATAACTATAAATATCACTCCTGCGGGCTAAAGGGAGAACTAGAATCTAGATTATTTTCGTCTTTCCGAGGTTTGTGCTGCCATCTCTTTTTAGACGTGTTTCTCAGAAGGAATAGAAGGTTGCAGGTATCCACAAAAATTAAAGCCAGCTATTTCAAAGCACTTTTCTGCGCGCCATCGTTACTCAACAATATCTGTATAATATGAGCTCTTGATGACTTGTTGAGGCAGCGTGTGATGAAGTGCCTTTTCATGATCTAGATGCATGATCTCGCAAATAAATATTCATAATAATTAGCGCAACTCTTGCACCTATCCTTTATTTCAAAACTGAAGGTAAATATGCACGAGTAATTGTGTCACTAGGGTAAAACATGCTGCGATATAATTCCTTGGTTCAATGGCAGTTGTAGAGATATGGAAGACAAAAAAAGTTGCTGTTACTTTTGAAATAAGCAAAGTCCTTCCTTCTTTCTTACAGATGCTATTTTTTACAGGATACGACGCTAATACCGGCAAAGCCGAGGCGGAAGTGTTGCGAAAAGGGGCCTTCAGCGCTACCGCATTAGAACTGGTTAGTCATTGTTGGGGGATTCTTATTCTAATCATTACTCTGTTACGTACAATGTCCACCATGCTGTAAAATCTGCTTCACAAATTGAGCAGAGCTAATTCCCATAGTTTTCAAAATACAAATCCGTAAGGTCGAAAAATGTGAAGACTGTGAAGATAATTGCCATCGTAATATCAACAATTATCTCAATCTAATACAATATGTAACTTACATTTGCTGCAGTTAGCATACAAACTTATAGTAAAAATTTGAGGTAGTGAATTAAAGCGAAAGCAATTGGGGCCATATTGCAGAATAGAAACCAGTTAAGTTTCTAGGGCGCCGAGTACATTTGTACGTGTGTATGTGCAACTTTAACTGCCTGCCCACTGGAACGCGGACGAAATCTCGTGTTCTCCACGTAATCTTTTTTTTTTTATTATGTCGAAAGCAATACTACTCTAGATTTCGATCCTTAACGTAGCGCGGCCGGTAGTCACGTCTCACCCACGTGACGCTGTGACGTCGGACCCCACGTGGGCTGGCAGGGGCTGCTAAATTGGGTCTCTCGTTTTACATGGGCCGGTTATGTCAGAATTAGCCTGCTAGGACCCTGGCATTCAGGTTACGCCTATAGGCCACTGGCACGTTCATACGGCTTGCTTAAAGCGGGGCTTTATATGTGGGCTGAGGAAGAAGAAAAAGAGAAGAACGCTCGGTCACCCGCAGCTAATGCTTCGCTCAATATTTGGTTCAGCAGCGTTGAACCTTTGTAATTTTTTTTTTTTTACCGAAGAACGAATTCGTCAGCATTCGTCAGTACTAGAACACGGAATTATGTCAATGTGAAACATTTCAATTCCACAATAATTTTGATATTCATTACTGTATTTTTCGTCATTAGTGCGGAGTTAGAACAATTAAAAGTAACAAGAAAATAAATAGTACAGTACCAGCAGATGGCCTATGTACAAACAAAAGATGCAAGTACTTCCCAAGTTGCCTTCAAAGATATGATTATTTTCAAATTAATTGCATAGAACAAGGAATGTTATTGATATTATAATTATAGCATTTCGCGTAAACCAAGCATTTCAAAAATGTTCAAAATGCTTGCCTTCCATTGCTGCACAACACATGAGTCGCTTTCGTGTCGGGTCGACAACAGCGCGAAACCATCCGGGCCCAATGCTCCTGCACTCAAAAACTAATCCTTCTTCTTGTCGTTGACATCAGTAGGCTCAACTGTGTAAACGTGTTTTTTCACATAGGCACACGAAGCGACCTCCAGATGTGAGAGACCAGGGGTCCACCACGGCCAAAACATCTCTCCTTCGTGTCCCATCCACTGCGTAAACGTGTGTTTTCACATAGGCACTCGAAGCGACCTCCAGATGTGAGAGAGACCAGGGGCCCAACGCGGCCAAAACATCTCTCCTTCGTGTCCCATCCACTGCAACTGTTCAACCAGTTCCTCGCATCGAAGGGGAATCGTAGACGGGCTCCTTCATGCTACAACTAAACTTGACGCAGTTCTCCGAGTTGAAGGCTGGGGACAATCCGTCAGTGATATCAGCTAGAATTGGCGCTCGTACTCTTCCCATTCAGGCTCTTTTCACAGGATTAACGACAATTGATTTTGCCAACATGTATATCGCATTAGACCTTTGCACACCAGCGAGTTTAGTGGATTTTATTGCCGTAGCCAGCGAGGATTTTCTTGTGGCCAGTAGTGAGCATTGGGAATGTTAACTCAGCTATATTCTTACAAAATTGAGCCTCATCAAGCACTCTCTGTAGGAAATCCCTACATTGGTTAATTTTTTAAAGACCTAAATACTGAAGTGTGTTCAGTTTTCAAAGTCTGCCTCACTTATATGTCATGGTGGAGGCTCACATGGTATGGATGGAATTTGTTCTTTTTAGAACATTGCGCGCTGTTCCAACACTCGCATTGGTCAGAAATCCATCTGATGCCTATGTTTGGCATGGCATGCACGCAGGCCAGGACGTCAGTTTCCTCATCGCTGATGATCTTCTTGCGTTGTATTCTTTAGGAAAACTACGCCCGTTGAGCGAAATTGGCTGGAAATATTGACAGATGTGGATATGCTTGGAACATGCCGATCTGTAAAGCGCCACGTAAAAGGCTTCATTGCTAATGTGGAGTTGTCCTTCACCTCTGTCGTAGATAGCACTACATTGACCATTTCTGGCATAGTATTACCTAGATCCAGACCAGGCAGCCATTTTCCAGCAAAACAAGTCCTGACGCGGCATTTGCTACTTCTAATGGTGCCACTTACTGGCGGCAGTCAATAGCGAAATTTTATTGTGGGAAGAAAGATCACACTGTTCTTCTCCACCTCGCTTTTTCGGAGTGGTCGTTGATCTGGCTTTCAACTCGATGCAGACAGCAACGTAGTGAATGGGCATAGCCGCAAGGATGAACACAGAAAGTGGATTCTTATGACACCTCAGAAACAGGACACGAACGAAGACACAGAGAAGAAAGAGGAGCTTCACACTAAGCTAAAAACACTAACATTAGCACTTCAGCTCAACGCTCGCTGTTCAGCGGCTTCCGAAAGCAGGAGCCTGTCTACTTGCTTCGATAAAGCTTGACGAATAAACACATTTAAATAACCAAACCTGGAACCTCTAGAAGCAGGCGACGGTGCTGAGAAAGGGAGCAGGCGCCACAGCACGCGTTAAGCGAAGCCTCCTCCCACCTGTTCTCTACAGGGCTCGGACCCTTATAACATCTGTCTGCGCACCACCTCGCCTAGGTCGTTGGGAGAGGAAAGTTAAGAGCCAGCCATGAACATGCAATGGGACATGCTAAAGGAAGCACGCGCAGATCTCTGCCAAGTTTCGTAATCACACGCCTCCTGCTAACCTAGCTATACCGCGGGTTGCAACCCTAACGCATCAGTTCTAGACCACCGTGGAGCACCCCGGCGCGTCCCAGGATTTAGACTATCAGCTGGTAGAGCTCTTTCTCAAGTTTCGTCACAGCCAGAGTCTCTTCGCCTTCAACATTTACAGCCCCCAAAAGGACCCGCAGCACCGTTGATGGCAGCTATTAGAAAGGGGCTGCGGATCAGCTACCTTCGCTCGGTGTTCGGTGACTTCAACGCAAACAACACACTATTGGGATGCAAGGAAAATGGAAGAGAAGTGACCTCGTTATTGAACCATAATTCAGGATGAAGGTCATTTTCTCGTGAATGATCTCCTACACTGAACGCGTCTCGGGAACAATGTTCATCTGTACACTAGTCCCGTTCTTCTACTATAATCTCGAGCTGTCATTGCACAAACACTCTCTTGCTCGGCAGCGAGTGTTATATCCTCTAAACCGGCTTGTCAGTGTTCTCAGTAATCCTTACCTCGAAAATAAAGCTCAAAATGACATACTGGGATAAGTTACGCCATCTCGGAAACTCAACCCCCGCTTATATAAATAGTCTTGAACACTGGAACACTGGGCGGCAACGCTCACAGAAGATGTCTGCTTAGCAAGGTTATGCGTTCTGGACAACCTGGGCAATAGTCGACAGCCCACTGCTGCACATGTCGAAATAACGTTACAGCCTGCTGAAGCGGTGGTTGTCCAATAAGTACAAACGTCCATTTAAGTTCCGAATCACATCTCTTTTAAGAGAGATCAAAGCTAATGCTGGAAAATTTACTCGCGAACAAGGGGGGGCAGATCTGCAACTGTATGAGCAGAATTCGCGCGAACCTCTAGGACTACTCCAAGCTCTTAAGAACTAGTACCTTACCACAACCGCCAAGACTTCGAGTCCAAATACAACGGGCATTTCAGACCTATTTCTCTTGTATCCCGCCATGGAAGACTATTTTATCATGTAATACACGGTAGCCTTCAAAGCCACATTCACACACCTGACCTCTTCCTCATTTTAGGCTTCCCAGGCCACCTTTATGCCCAGGATGTTATGCTTCAAGCTCCAATTTCCCGAACTCTCACGCACTAGACACCGGAAACGCAGCAGTACCTTGCTAGCCCTGAATTTCACTCAAGCTTTTGACAATGTCCTGCACTCGGCAATCATAAAGACGCATTCGAGCCTGCACGCGAGATTTTACACCTATTAGAGCTCCTACAAAGCCGCCTTTCTCCTTAACCGCACATATGAGCTCAGCCTGGGTTCTCTCAAATCTCTTTCCTTTACCCTTGGCAGCCCAGGCACTCTGCACGACTCAGCGCTTTCCGTGCTGCTAGCTAACATTACACTCCTCTCCCTAGCACATAAGCTCGCCTCACTCCTACGCGGACGACACCACCCTCTGAACCACCTAGGGAAATGTCGGTGCTATGGAAGACGCACTCCAGGCTGAACGTACACAGTAGCCGCACATGTTGCCTCCATTAGTCTTGCATGCCTTCCCGCCAAATACGAACTCCTACTTCCTCATCCTGCCACGCCCGTCTGAAAGATTCGCTGGAGCCCAGTCGATGGCCTCCCTGTACTAGAAGTACAGTGAGGCCATCAAAGTAACGACCTCAATATAGACGGAATTTCTAAACTCATCAACAGCACCGCCAAACCACGCGCCTGATTCGAAGAAAAATCAGCAGACACCAGGATCTGCAGGTGCATGATTTCCGGCGCTAGTGCAGAATGGTGTACTCCCTCGCCTATCTCCCGCAAACCAAAGAGAAGAAAGCAGATGCCCTTATCCGGCAGACTTATTCAGTTCAGTTCAGGCGTTCAGTCGTGTCCGACTCTTCGTGACCCTATGGACCATGTCACGCCACGCTTTCCGGTCTCTCACTATCTTCTTAACATCACATAGCTTCATCTGCAATGCCTCGAGAATGCCATCTAACCATCGCGTTCGCTGCCTACCCCTTCTCCGGCGACCCTCAACCTTTCCCAACATCAAATCTTTCTCCAGCGACTCCTCTCTTCTCATCAGATGACCAAAGTAGCTGAGCTTTAACTTTAGAATTTGACCCTCCAATGAGCAGTCAGGGTTTATGGTCGACAATATCGACTGATTTGATCTTCTGGCAGTCCAAGGAACTCTTAAGAGTCTTCGCCAGCACCACAATTCAAACGCGTCAATCCTTCGGCGGTCAGCCTTTTTCACAGTCCAACTCTCGCATCCATACATCACAACTGGAAAGACCATAGCACGGGTTATACGGATCTTGGTTGGTAGACTAATGTCTCTGCTCTTTACTAGGCGGTCAAGGCTAACCATTGCTCTCTTTCCCAGAAGCAGGCGTCTCCTAATTTCATGGCTGCAGTCTCCTTCCGAGGTAATCTTGGAGCCCAAGAAGAGAAAATCTGTCACAGCTTCCACTTCTTGTCCATTGATGCTCCAGGACTTGATAGGGCAAGACGCCATGATCTTCGTCTTTTTAATGTTCAGTTTAAGCCCAAACTTCTCACTCTCTTCTTGTACGCGCATCAGAAGTCTCTTGAGTTCCACTTCACTTTCTGCCATTAAAGTGGTATCATCCGCATATCTAAGGTTGTTGATACGTTTTCCAGCAATCTTCACTCCAGCTGAAGACTCGTCCAGACCGGCCTTCCTCATGATGCACTCTGCATATAGGTTAAATAGGCAGGGCGACAGTATGCAGCCTTGCCTCACCCCTTTCTCAATCGGAAACCAATCAGACTTATTAGGTAGCTATAAATCTGCACCGAAATGTCACCAACGCCCTACACCTTCACATGGGAGTACACAGTACGTCGCAAGAACTGTCAGAAGCTCATCACATGGCGCAGCTTGAACGGCTCTTTGCCGCACTCATAGACCAACATATTCTAGCGTCACCGGGTCTCCGGCCCAGATCTCTAAGACTCCGGCTCACAAACTTTCTTTAGACCACTACGTTCTAATCACTTTGATAAAAACGTTCATCCTGCGCCCCACTAAGCTTGACACACCTTGACGCGAACCTCGCGACGAAGCACTACACAAACTTCAAGCAACCAGCAGCGGTACGGTATACGTTTAGGTGTGGCAGAGTACACCTGTTGCGATGAATATGCACTCAGAATTGTTTCTCATTGATTCCGCCACCTAAACTCAGGTACCGTAAGGGCCACCAACTCCCTAGAGGCATTGTAATAGCTATCTCTTTCACTGCTACAGACATCCTGAGGGACGCCAAAACTGCTCTTCGAAACTACGCCTGTGGACTGTTCCACAAAGCAGCATGAAAAATGCTCGCTGTTTCTTCACCGCAGCTCCGATCACTCCAACTTGTTTGGGTAACAGCGCACACGGTCAATCTGCCCACTCCTCAGCTCGAGCGCCTGCCAAATGAGCAGGGAACACCATGCATTGACCTAGACTGCTTGCGAGTCTGTCAGCTTTGATTTTGCACAATTTCCAGTGGGTTTCTCAAGTGGGCGCAGTCATAGAGAAAAAAGTTATTCGATATTACCGAACACGTGTATTCAGCATTTTCTCATGCATGAAACAGCACCGTTGACGGCACACCTCGAAAGTAGCATTGTTGCGTAAATTTAGCAACTTGAAATTGTTTTTCTATTGATTTTATTTCATTTTCAGTTTTATTGTACTTCATTGTTATTTTTATTTTTATAAAGTGATCACGTGACATACACCAGGTCACGCGGTAAGAAAACTATCCCAGCGCTGAGGCAAACACCTGTCTCAACAAGGGTCGATTGTGGGCTCGCCCCAAATTCGCTGAATGTGCGCAGTAGAGCTACCGCTACATATCTAACAGCGTCGTACCATGCAATGCATACCCAGCATACGGTGGCACCACGCCTGGTCGCCAAGCCCGCAAGACGTCGCTTCAAAAAATTGCCGTGCCAGCCCACATAGTTATTCTTCAGTTTTGAGTGGCCAAGAAGGTAGAGTACTAACCACTCAACTTCCTTTTGAGATAGAGCGTCACAATGAAACAGCTGCGTCACACTAAGGAAGAGCTTTATGCTGAGTGGCGCGGTTTCGCATGCACTATTAGATTGCTTGTGCTGAATTTTTAAATGGGATATCTCAACTCAGGCATCTTGCTAAGATTCTAAAATTACCACAATCATTAAATACTGCCATACCTGTGGTTTCAATATAAACAGTCATGGTAACTGCAGCGACTAAGTGCTAACTAGCATATCACTTTATTACTGGTATAACGATGGTAATTATCGCCATAGTTTCCGTACGCTTGGCGCATACCCCATGTGCAAAAATGTGCTGGGCTCTTTGAATTCGGTTTTAAAATCCTTAAAGTAAAATTTTCAGCATGTGCCATCTACATTTGTGCTTTTACCGTAAAAAACACAACCCTTGTTACTGTATTTAACAATGCTCAGTATTCCTGGAAGAGATATCTGTTATTTATGCGCGCAGATATATGTTCGTGTTGGCTGACATTTGCGAAGAGCGGTTGTTATGTTCCTCACATTGATAAATGTTGATTTCTTTGAATACTGCCGACCTTGTCAGGCCGATTTCCGTTTCGTCATCTCTTGATTTCATTGCACGTGGCTGCTCGTCTTTTATCAGTGTTAATGTTTATCGTCATGCAGCATTTTGTATTATCTATGTGCTTTAGCTTGGATTTTGGCATCCGAGCCAAATTTATCGTGGGTTTCGGAGCAGCTGTTCTTGGAAAAACAGGGAGCTTCGAGACTAGAGCGGGCAGCGCGTCAACTGGCGCTTCATTGGAAGGTATGAAAGAATGAACGTCCCGCTGGCATCCCACTGCGACGGTATAGATATTAGATACTTTGGTGGGACAGCTGCGACTGTGTGCCTATGGGAGACAGAAAGGTGTCCTGCAAGACCTATGTGGGAGAATATGCCATGTGTGTTTTCGGAAACTCATTTGGTAGTTTGCACGAAAGGGGATGTGCTACTTGAATTCTGGTTATTTCTTAAAACAGGCACTATGAGGAATCGATTGTGTGTTTCGTTGACTGTACGGAGTGGAATATTTTGCGAGAATGATTTTTGTTCATTGTAACTTAATGCTGCAATTATCGCGCACTTGGCAGGCTTTGTTGCCTGGAATACGATATGTAGGTCTTTCAAGCCACGGATTTTAGCGATTTGAGGTGCAATATTACGCTAGCGTGGATTTTCATCAAGATCTGTGCATTATGACAGAATATATTCCCAAACACGGCAAGAATATCTGTTCACACGAAGGTCAGGCATGGATGGATGGATGACAACTTTTACTGTTCACCTTAAATAGAGGCCCCTTACTTCCCATCCCCGGCACGCAGGCCCAGGGGATGGGGGCTGGAGTCTCAGCGACTAAAGGCTAAAAAAAAGATTTTGTCTATGCGCGGCCTCGGCCCTCAGGCGAATGGCTTGTTGCTGCTGAGCGAGGTCTTCGCTCCGCAGCAGGGCTTCGAAGCTCTCTCTGCTATTGATATTTTCCTCGACTCCAGGGGAGTCGACGCATTCCCATATAATGTGGTTGAGAGTATCCCTCTCCCCACATGCTTTACAAAGATAATTTTCCTGTTCCCCTGGTAGTATGTGAAAGGCCAATATTGGATTAACGAAATTTCCGGCTTGCAGTCGCCGCTATTACTTAGTGTCTTATCCAGTGATGGCAGTAGTTCTCTGTTTAATCTATAATTCTCAACGATTTCACAATATGTTTGCGCGTGTTCATTTAGGTTCTGGCAATCCGGTGGTTCTACGGTTAACCGGAAATAGATAGCTCGGGCTAACTCGTGTGCCGCTTCATTGCCAGGAACCGACGCGTGCACTGGGGTCCATATTGGGTTGACTTTGCGGGTCCACTCTTTGCCGGCCAGGATCCTCGCCGGAAGCCAGATAGCAGTTTTACTATCGCTGACTTGAAATTCTCCTTCGTTCCAACGCACGCGAGCGCTATAGCAATTTCTTCTGCCGTCTCTATGTTGCGGCTGCGAATAGTGGCTGCCTACTTTGGGGGCTCCTAGCCCGTTGACTACTGATGCAACCACCGTGCCAGACTTCCCACTAGCTGCGTCCACGTAGGCAACTTCTTCGGGATCCATTTTTCCGAAGCGTTTTGTTAGCGCTTCGGCTCTCTTATTCCTCCTCTCGATATTATGCTGCCGATGCATATTCCTAGGGAGTGGGGGTATCACTATTTTCTCCCTACATTTAGGGGGACGTTAGTTTTAGGGTGCAGCCCGCGGTCAGACTGCAAGCCTGCCATCTGCAAGATGGCTTTGCCAGTGCTGGTGCTGCACAGTCTCTCTAGCTGAGGCATGCGAACTGCCTTTGCGTATTCTTCCCAGTTATTATGCATCCCCATGGAGAAGAGTTCATCCGTAGAGGTGCAATAGAAGCCAAAGTCGAGACAAAATTAGAGGCATTCATGGCTCGGATCATGGGTCCAATACATCAAATTCATGTCCAGATCCAAGGCCTTACGGTCGAGGTCCAGAGACATAGAGCAGAATTGGTTGCCATCGGAGAATGGCAACAAAAAATACAAGAAAAATTCCAACAACTTCAAGATGGCTAGAGGAGAAACAAGTGAATCTCTCATCTGGCAGTGGAACTGCCGAGGTTTCTAACGCAAGCGAGCTCTTGTGCAGCAATACCTTAAGCTTATAGATGAAAAACCGATAGCCATTGCTCTTCAAGAGACGGGCAAGGAAGTTACTAGCGGGGTATCAGTCATACATTAGTGATAAAGGAGAAAAATCCCGAGTCGCTACGCTAATTAAGAAAAACAGTGCAGCCATAGAGCACGATGTAAATTCTAAAGACGTAGATGCAATCTTGCTAGAAATTTTAACCGGGAGAAAGGAGGCACCCAGCATTTTCCTCCTAAATTTATATCCCACCCCGCTGCAGCGAGTACGCTTCAGACCCCCCTTTCGCAAAGCTATCAAGACGGCTGGAATGAGCCCCTATTGATAGCAGGATATTTTAACGCGGCACACCGGGAGGGGGGGGGGGGGGGGTACGCTAAACAAGACGTGAAAGGCAGACAGTTATAGGAAGACGCGCACGAGCTAGGACTAGCCCTTCACACGGATCACAGCTGTCCGTCCAGGGTGGGGAATAGCATCAGCGTAGGCACCTCCCCAGACCTAACGTTCTCTAAAAGATTTAAACTGGCAAAATACAGAACAGAACTTCGAAAGTGATCACTTTATCCTGGTCTCTACCCTTAGAAAAGGCGTAAAGTCGCGCAGGGACCGTCAATCAAAGGTTACGGAATGGGCTAGCTTTCGAGAAATTAGAGACAAAAAGAAGGCCGAATGCAAATTTACGGATATCGAGGAATGGGCGGAGGTCCTCAAGCGACACATTGGAGAGGTAACCAAAACGCCAGAAGGCGACGACGCCCCAGAAATTGCCGACAGCAAACTGCTCCACATGTGGGAGTCGAAACACTATATCGAACGTAGGCTTAAAAATTAAAAATGAAACAGGAACCTTCGAAGATCAGGCATGGATGACACTCGTCAGCTAGGCTGTTACTAAATATGATCAAAGCCATGAATTTTTCTTATTGGTCCAAGGGATATGCATCACTGATGTCTAGAACGAGCCACTTGCTACCACTTGTTATAAGCGCACTCAACGTTTCTCAACCAGCGTTGCACTTGTTTTTGTTTTCTCGACAGAATTACAGTAAGCGGTTATGGCGCGCGTTGACGTTGGACTCATTGAGTGTACCTTTTCGGCGCTCGTTCCTGGATTGTGATACGCAGCGTCGCGACGGAGTCAACACAACCGGTTGGCAGTTCTATGGTGAACTACCCTATCACAGTTGGCACTGGCTAACAATGGGCGCAAGAGCATTTTTGGCCTACCGCTACCCGCCATGGCCAACTAGAGCACAGATGTCTTCGAAAGGCTGGCGATCGGCTGTATTGGGATCGTGAGGCATCGTAAGATACCGGGTATGCCGGCTGTCCTCGGCTCATTTTTTTCGTCTCCCTCGTAACTCCTCTTGTTTCTGTGACGACCTAGCGATACAGTTGTATTAGCCTCCTCTTTTACTGTCAATAATTGGTGTAGCAAGTAGAAGATATCGTCCTCTATTTCTGCGACCATAATGTTTCCTTCATCCCTACCAAGGAATGGAAAAGGAATGTTGATCACCATTGACCAAGCAGCTGTGAGCAGTGCCTGCGTTAGTCGCCTTCCCATTGTCTCCTTTCTTGTTGCGCTAAAGAACATGGACATGAATGCAGATTATTACCTAACCTAAACCTTAGCGTTTTCGAACACACACAGCAGAAAGCGCCAGAGCTGTTCTAGGCTCGCTCACCGCACATGGAAGGCATCTATCCCCGAACTGAAATTTATTTCCACTTTTTGTTGCCTTCAAGTTTTCTCTATCGTTTGCAAAACTACGTTTTGGTTTACGCACATCTTTATTGCCTTCTTTCACCAATCGGTGGCACACGCTGCCAGGAAACAGATCTGGAGACCCCCATAAAGGAAAGCTTATGATGAATCGCTAGTAAACGTCACGTTGCTATATTGTATACGTCTTAGAACTGCATCCCGGAATGTTTTACATAAAGCAATTTGAATTATACGGCTTGCGAAGTCTCACGTAGGAGTAGCTTTATGAAGTTCAAGCAAGGAGGGTCGCTCCGCTGCGAGAGCTTAGAGCGTACAAAGCGTCAGTCCGAAGCATCCGCCTCCTTACCGCGGGCTGATGGCGACTGTCTAACTGGGCTGGTCTTTTTTAACCGCTTTTTACTGGGACAGCTTCAAAGGTCCCGTCTTCCATCAAATGTGGGGTTGCGTTATAAGCGAAGTCACGGACATTGTTGGTTTGGCAGATAATAGTTGGCAGGTTAAATGGCCGAGCGTGCCAATGACTTGTCGTTAGGTTGAACTTCGCCAATAAATCGGACATAATTTACTTAAATATCATGCCAAATTTGTTACTGTTACATTAATTACCCATGAAATAGATTATTGGCAATTCGTACAGATACGCTATGATGCCAAACTCTGGCCACTCATCCTGTCGACGTATACTTGCGACGCACTCTGCCAACGTGTACAGTGGCGTCACTCATGAGTCAAGAAATGCCTTCGCATTAGAGATAGCGAGTGAGCAGGGTACTTCTCTGTATCGTCCGTTGAATCGTGCTGTGTCTGGCGGGCAGAGTTGGAACGGGAGCGAAGACACCGTAAACGTGGACACGTTGAATTATGTGTGTATACCCTACAGCGAAACCAAATTGAAATACTGACTAACAGTTAAATGTTTGCATGTACACCAACGAGAGTCTCCAAGGGGAACCAACAAACGAGTGCAGTTAAATGTTTTGCGGCATAATATCAATGGTAAAGCTGAAGTACTTGAAAAAAAATTCATAAGCTTTGATGTCTGACAAGGTTATAGCGCAGCGTCGTCGTCAAACGTGCTGTTAGAGGCGCTAACCGAAGTTGGTTGATGTGCGCCAGTACGAGTGTAGTAGCTTGCAATAGTCTTGAGAAAAGGAATCTTTCAGTCTTGTGACTGAAAAAAATGTTTATAGATGTCGATTATTACAGTTTTCGCAGCATGAAGGAAGCCATTCTTTCGAAGCATATAGCTAAGAATGTGGTTCGCATATTTTTAACCCTGTAATATTGAACTTCGTGGGGCTTAGTAAGCTTAACGAGGAGATAAAAACTACAAAAAATGCAGTATCCCAGCATATTGCAAATAGAGGCTGAAAGCTCTGGCTGCATAAAATTTAAGAATGTACGGATAGCCACTTGTTAACACCATACGTTTCAAAAGGGATTGATCGGCTTCCTTTCAAGCTCAATACAGCATTCAAGATAATATGTCCAGAAAAACATCTTTAAGTGTGTTCAGAGGTCCTGCTCTCTTTAGAAAAAAATGTCTATTCATTACTTTTGAAAATAATTTTTTTTTGCATATATGACCTGGTCTGACTAGAGGGAAGATGATCGCTAGCGGTCATATAGCTTAGGGGTGAATAATGCGCTGAAAAATCGACTACATAAGTTATAGGTTAAGTCAATCTATAACACAAGTTATCGTAAAACTTAACGTACAACATGCATTGCAGGTTAAATTTTAAGCTTGCGCACGGGTAAAAATGAAGAAGTTCGCACAAGTCAAAGGTTTCTCGCTTTAACATACAATTTTGTTGCCAAACGAAGCCATGATTCATATTCTCGAAACCTCCTTGTGACGTTAACCCCACCCAGACCTTTTATAATTATCTGTGCAAGAGTTTTAGAACGCAACTTTCTCACTTATTGCATTGCTTCAGGCAATGATCAATATACCCAGAGAACTTTCCTTGCCATTATTCTGGTTGCTTTGCTGTGTATTATAAGATACAAACAAAATTCGTTTTCTGCAGCGATTTACCTTATTTTTGATATGCAGGACAAACTTCAAGGCCGAAAGTTTGATGCGCATTAGAGGCGTAGGCCATTTATATTAACGCATTCATAAAAAGTATCTTATAGTAATATACAGTTCACAGACAATTATTCTATCAAAGCAGCGGATGGTTTTTCCCGCGGAATACTGTTGAACAATTTCCGCAAAATAGACTACGGAAGTCACATGGACTCCACGAACGCCAGGATACAGCAAGTGACCAGATTTCGGGCACTTGCCTCACCCTGGGATGGATATCGTCGAAATCGAGGGCGAGGACATCTCGTCGGAAGAGCTAGGACCGCAGGAGGAATGGGCGCAAGCCTGCAGAAAACGAGGAAGCAAGCAGAATTAGCGGAGACAACAAAGGAAGCAAAGATGGCGGTGGAACAAGTAGCGAGGAAGCCAATATTGCTCTCCGAGTCGAGAGGAAATTGGCATAACGCTCGGTGATATAATAGCGGCGTATGCCTGCGGATGGCTATAAAATTGTTGTTCGCCCGTAAGGTGTACATCTAGGGCTCAGAAGAGTCGACTGTTGGCCTAGTTGTATACATGATAAGTGTACATACACGGCGCGAAATGAGCAGGACGAAAGCGCCTTGCCCATGCTTAATTCTTTGTTTCGCTCTTTTCATTTTGCGCCGTGTATCCACATCTCGGACTCCTTAGCGGAACGCAAATTCAAGAGGCCATATGAAACGTCGCTGCGCTCAGTGCCGAAGAAATATAGGTGGACATCATCTGCAAGCATGTGAAGCAGAACACTATTCTGGTTAGCACACTCAAGAGGAAAAGAGCAGAGCGCTTTTTCTGATAAAAGAAATTTAGATGAAATGAAAGAGCTACGAGGCACCATAATATCTCAGGGCACCGGAGAATTGCGGAAAAGGGGCCTGAATGACCCCTGGAACACAGCCAAGATAAAATTGAACAACGGTTTTAACACGACAGTAACCGTAAGAGTCTCGGCGCCAGATGCTTCGGCAAGACAGAATCCGTAATCGTACTTTTTGCGACGCAGAAGGTGCCGCGGTGCGTCATTTACTCATGCGCGCCGCACCGCTGCGTACTCTACAAGAAAAAGTATGAAGTATGTTGTATCTGCGATAGCTTGGATGTCGAAGCTGACGTGTACTGATCCGAACAACCCAGTATGCCTAGGATGTGGCTTCTAGAACCTACCGAGGAACACCAGTGTGACGCAAAGTGCTAGCTGTGTAGCAAGGGACAACTGACCAGTGCTAAGAAATGCAAGGAAAGCTGCGATCGTCAAGGAACGACAGTGGGCGGCAAAACTCTGAGCCAAGGAAGAACAATAAAATAAGACCACAAGACGCTGGCGAGCCTACAAAGCGGATCGAGAATCTGGGGGTGCATCAGCAGTTGTTCTGACTCGAGCCTTTTTCCCGAGATTGGAGAGGATCCTAATCCAGATCCAGTTTCGGGGACCGGACGAACAAATCCAGATGCTCATCGAGCTCTAGGAACAAATATGGAGGTCGCACGAGTTCTAGGACCCAATACAGGGACCTGAAACAATCAGAGGCGCCAAGGGATAACGAGGTGAGCTTGGCAGATAGTCTCCCAAAAGAATAAGCAGCCTACTGAGGAGCTAACAAAACGTACACAGTTAGCAGACAGACTACTCAGAAAAAACGAAACTCTTAAAAAGTAGGTTGAAAAACTAGAACATCCTAATGTATAACAGCAGAAAAGTGTCGTAGGAAAGCAGGTTAGTCCGAACGCTAAAGCAAAACATGTTAACAGAGAGGATGCCCCACCTACAGCGAAGAGAAAGGCGGAAGAACCAAAGGCCTAACACATGACGTTAGGGGAGGTCAGTAGAATTGGCGACCAGAAGCTAGAACAGAAATTCGACGTCTTCCTCAAGGAGATAGCTACAGAATTTGCGGCAATCAGGACGCCATTAAATGCGTGTACTCTTAAGTTCAATGATATAAATCCACTTCACCGCGCTGGATACGGAAAGAACCCCAAGAAACAAAAATATAGGTAATCGTGGGCATAAAAATAACAGGCATACTATTTGGCTGTGAAATGGTCGCTGATACTGCCTAAAAGGTCGGCTCTACAGCAACTCCTTAGTGACAACGACAGTACCGAACCAATTGCGTTACAAGAAGTAGGAATGCAAGCAAAGGTAACGGGTATCGATTGGCTTTCTGTACGGAAAAGGAGAAACAGCGGGTGGCTATACTAATTAAGAGAAACAACAGCAATCAGACTTGATACCAAGGTTGAAAACATTGACCCCATTTTCGTCGTAATCAAGGAAGCCTTTTCATACTGAATGTATGCAGCCCTCCGCGGCAGAGAAAGGACATATTGGGTACTTTTCCAAGAGAGTAAAACTTGTCAAACTAAAGCGGTGATCGTAATAGGCGACTTTAACTTTCCACATCCAGCGTGGGGCTACAGCTGAGAAGATATAAAGGGCCGGGTCCTCTGGCAAGACGCGCAACAGGCAGGTCTAACGCTGATAACGGATCCACAGAATTCAACTCGAAGCGGAAACAGCGTGACTGAAGACAGTTCTTCGGAATTGACCTTTCTCAGCCGTGCAAAAGATGCCACATGGTGTAACACCACGAAAACCTTGGCATTGACCACTACATCATCGAAGCGAGGAAAGAAGACCCCGAAGAATTTAATGCAAGGAGGCTAGTGCAGTTTAATCTGCAAATTAATATGGAAAACTAACGAGCCACCTTCGCAGCAATAATTGCAGTGCTTGGCCTGGAGCAGATTTATCCCCTTCTGGCATCTGCTATTTTTCCATCCATTTCAGCATATAATGAGATTCTGGCTGAATTTCTCGCACTTAGGAAGCCGCGCAACATAGAGCTTCCGGTGACGCACAAGGTAATGCGCCATATAGTCACTACCAGACCACGACAGATTGCTGGACAGGAGCTAGAAATTGCTCGCCGGGAATCGAACATAACCTCTAGTTCGGCATCATAAGGCTTTCTCCCAGCAAGTTATTCTCTGCGCTACATTTGGTGCCTAAACACTACACAGGAGCCTGGTGTCTTTGAGATGTTTACCTCGCCCTAAGTGGTAGGACGACGTCCGATCAGTACCTACTACTCATAAATGACTTCAGTGCTCGCCTTGCCGGAACTAATATCTACAGCGAGATCGACTTGATGACTGCATATCAGCAAATTACAGTCGAAGCGAGTGGCATCCCCAAAACGGCCATTACACCCCTTTTGAACGTTTTGAGTTTGTGCGCATGCCGTAGGGCTTGAAGAACGTGACACAAATTTTCCAGCGGTTCGTGAACGAAGTCACTCGCGGACTGTCTTGTCTTTGTGTATCTGGACGACATCTTCGTGTCTAGCATATCAGTCCGACCGAAAACGAGAAACATTTCTGGTTCCTCTTTGAGCGCCCTGGGAACACGGATTGGGGCTAGAATCACAGGGATTCATTTTCAGTGTGGATAGCCTCTAGGATAGCAGTGTGGATAGCATCTAGCGACTCATCACCGTCCGCTTCGTTTGACCTAGTGTGAATGCGATGTGCGGCACTGGGGGCAGCCATGTCAGCAGTGCCAGTGCATTAAAAATCACTCGCCACACTTGAACGACGCATCGGACGTTTTATCCACCTGAGTCCCATTTGGACCTCGCGTACCTGAACCTAGCAGACACTTTGCCCCCCCCCCCCCCCCTCCCCCCCCCCCCCCCCCCCACCCCACGCCCCCCCCCCCCCCCCCCCCCCCCCTCCTCCTTATCAAGGCTTCCGGTATCTCTTTACGATCGTCAGCAGATACTCTCGGTGTCCTGAAACGATACCTCTCAGACATTTCTGCGGAAACGATGGCTCAGGCTTTTGTTGCGTGGGAATGGCACTTTGGGTGCCCTCTCCGGATGACAAATGTTCGGGGTAGAAATTGCAAAGTCGTCAGTTCTCTGTTCTTTCAAAGGTTCTCAGCACAGCTTCTCAGCACAAGGTTTCTCACCACGGTAAAAACTACGACACATCAGGTAACGGCATGGTGGAGTGCCTGCGCCGGCAGGTGAAAGCCTCACTAGCTGCGAAGCTCGACAGGCAGCACCGGGTGGAAAAGCTGCCACACGTCTTGCCAACCCTTGCGCAACACACAGAGCGGCTACAACTGTGGCTGCAACAGCTACAGCCGCCCATCCCCCGTGCCCCAACTGAGTAGCATATGTTCAGAATTCCAGCCATGGACACCGCTAATGTATTTGTGCGCCGCGCCTTGGTAAAAGAACCGCTTACCTGTGACGGACCATTTCGGTTACTGAGGTTTAGCGAGAAAATCCCTACCATTGAAAAGGGCGGCCGGGATGAAATCGTCGCCCTTACCGCGTGAAGCCTGCGCATTTAGACGTTTCCCTTATGTGCTCTTAAGTGCTTCAGTTCCCGTTTTTTCTCCTTCCTTTTTATCTATACTGGGATTTACTCCTATTTGCTTCGCAACTCGAGGGGTGGGGCAGGAGGCATGGGGGTCTGGGGAGACGTGCGAAAGAAGCGCCGTGGCCAGCAGAAGCCATCAACGAAGAGGCGATGCTAATGCGCTTGTTGGCCGGCAGCTCGAAGATGGGGCTCTGCGGACATTCGAGATGTTCTGCCGACTGCCCGGAGCGCGGGTCCCACCGGATGCCGAAGCCACTCTCTCCGGTTCCCCGCTTCCGCGCTCTCCCTTCGCGTTCTTTTTGCTGGTAAAATAATTGTCAGCTTTTAAATTTAGTTCTGGGTGGACGTGATTTTGTCTGATTCGCACCAGCACCGTGCTCGCTACAATATCAATGCATTTTCTCTAAATATATTTGGGAACTAATTTGTGCCCTTCTGGAGAACAATATTAATAGCCCGCGGGGTTATTTACTCATGAAAAAAATAGACTGCGCCCAATTCATAAATGTGGGAGTCAGCAATTTCCGTTTCATATTAGTGCTTGCCTTTCGCATAAAGTTTTTCAATATGTTATAAACATCAGACAGAAAGGCTTTGCTAAAAAAAATGAGATGGTCAATCAGGTGCGATACGCATTACAAAAGGATAAGTCAGCTGATCATGCCTTACTAAACATTAGGAACGAAATAATACATAGTATGAAGCAAAGGCTGTACACTCTGGGTATATTTTTACATTTTAAAAGGCCTTGGATTCGGTGGATCATGAGATATTATTAATCATACTTTACGTGTAATGCATACGTGACATTGTATTATACCTACTAATATATTTAACGTATTGATCTGATATGCACAATAAATAATAATAATTCATGTTCGTAATTGTTAAACACATTGTACGGCGTACTGTTATATTTGATTCCTTGTCCGATATAATTCAATTTATACATAAATGAAATCTCCAGTATATCAAGTACACCACAATAATGTACTCAGATGATACCAATTTTTTGATTTCAGACAGATCGCTCACTCCACTTCAGTAAGCAGTGAACAACTGCCTGAACAGACTATCACTGACTAATAAATTAAGGATAAATAATGTCACCTCTACGTGATCAGCAGTCTTACAGTACACAGTGAATAACTATCTGAACTCACTATCACTGTGGTTTAATATCAATAAACTAAGGCTAAATACGAACGAAACGAAATATGTCATCTTTGCACCAATGCACCAATAAATGAGCCTCTATGTTCGCCGTATATTTGTGCAACAATATATTTGGCAAAGAAACTTGGCAAACATCTTTCACAAATACGACTTAAGTGGTCCGCTTGACGTTAAAGCTGTGACTCACTTCGAATTCCGCTACTGATGCCAATTGGCTAGTACTAAACAAAGCAACGCGGGCGCGCAATGCCTGAGAAACCTGCCGAGATCCGCCGACAAGCCGCCAATTGCATGTCCACTTGATAACACGCTCATAGAGTAATCGGGGTTGCTTTTGACCTTTTGCCGTTCTGCACCACCAGCTGTCGTCTATATTGTCGGAACGCAGCAATACAACAAGCTTGAGACCGCGCCGCCCCTCATGTCCAACGGCTCCGGCTTGACTAAGTGTGCAAGTGCTCTGGCAGCCTTGTCTATAGGCTTTTCCCTCGCGAAAAAGGGGGTGCTTAATATCGCATGCAAAGTATTTTCCATTTTTTCCAAAGTTGCGAGGGGGGGGGGGGTAATTAAGAGCCGAAGCCTAACCTAACCTAACCTCCCCTGTTTAGGAATTCCAGTCTCTGGAGCTGTGCTTTGTAAGCTGCCCTCTTCATCATCTACCCTCCTTATGCAAATACACCTGAAGAATATATAGCAGGCAGGTAATTTCTCGTTAATAAAAAGTTTCAACATGTGGTCGCTTTATTAACAACTGAATTATAGAAGCTCAAATTTGTAACGGGTCGCTGCTAGCACTGCGCCACCATATGTCTTTCCATCCATTTATGCTGCCAGAAGGCTTCTTTTATGACAACCACGGACCGTGAAACGCTACATCGTATCTGCATATGCATGCAACATTTTAAAATTATATAACTGAGTTTACTGAAAAAATTATATGAGCTTCTTATTTGATGTTAGGAGGTGTTGTGTTTATCGGCCAATTTGTTTTTCCGCCTTAAGCTCATCTGCTTCTCTACTGCCATACTTTCTTCGCGGTCATTCATTTTTTTAGCTATGTCTTTAACACCAAACGGTCTTAGTCCGTTTACCATTCCTTTACTTCATTTTCTTCCTCTCGCTCCACTGTCATAACCGCATGGATTACTGACGTCAAAACTTAGATTTGGTACATTGTCAGCGCGGTCTTAGCTGAGAAGCAGCAAAGAAAACCGACAACACAAAGAGATTTGCGTCTGAGTATCCAGTCTTTGTCCCATGAGTTAGCTTCGACTTCGTTTATAATATTTAGATATCAGCAACAAAAAGAAAAAAAAAAAAAAAACAGTAAATGATCTCGCTTCTCAGACTGTTTTTACTTTTACGGTTAGTGAACTTTAAATCGTTAGGTGGAGCATACCTAGTGCTTCAGCAAGGACTGAACTTTAACGTCGTTTAGTGTGGTTTATACAGGGCCTTTGCTCAGAATGTCTCTGCTTTTCCGGTTAGTGAACTTTAAAGCCTGAAGCATATCGTCCCTTAAGAAAGAGAGATCGAATGTCGTTTTGCACAATTTATTGGATAAGTTCATTCAACTTCTTCGTGCAGTTACATCAGCGATTTTACAAAACATAATCAGCATATAGATTACAAGCCAGCTAAGCGACATTTAAAGAACTAGAATGACACAAGCCATGCCGAAAGACAAGTCGCTATATAGGGCGTTGAGGGTGCGCGAATGACTGCACGCTGCATAATAGGTATGAAAGTGGAAGTATCAGAAACAAGCAGTATAAAACAATAAATGGTTTGGCAAGAGTCCCGAGAAAATGGCATAATATTTCTTGAACCGGAGCTTTCCTTAGAACGTGGTTCCTTTACGTATTCATAAAATCACTTCGATTGAAAAACAGCGCTTCAAAAGCTGACAAGCTCCGTTTTGCGTTGCCTGAAACAAACAGTAGTAGATCTGAAATATCATCAAATAGTTGTCTACAAGCTGGCAGATAGACGAGTATAGGAGGGGAGTAAAAACCCACGAACAGCGAAAACTGTGTTAGATTTAAAAATGAAAATCTAAAACAATGGCAAAGAACATCAACACGGGTCTTTAAATCTGAGCAGCACAGATAGCCTTGTTGTGCATCTGTAGACAGGATATGTTTACGGATTCTTCACTTATCTGATGCTTAAGCGCATGTCTTGCAAATGTATATGAGTTTTCAGTTTCCCTTTTAATTGGCCGTGCGACTTTAGGTAAACATGTCCGTGCTCTTTACACATTGTATGCATAGCAAGACAACGCTCAAATCTTACTATTAAGCAATTAGACATCTCAAAATACGCTCATAACGAGCTGATCGTTGTGGAATTCAGGGGAAAATTTGGCTACCGCAAATTGGGTGACAGCAGGATAGGCCGCTGCTTTAACGATTATTTGAGCGCCCAGTTTTAAATTTGTCCACTTGTACTCGCTAAATGGATCCAATATATAATTTTTTATGGCTCTAAAAATTTCAAAAAAGACGAAATTTGAAAAGAAGGCTTGAAAGCGAAAGAAATCTGATAAGGACAACAACAGAGGCAGAATTTGGCATCTAGCTTCAAATTCTTGTGCGTGCTGCTCGTTCCGAAATGAGAAGGCAGCGGAAGAAAAGCAAAAAGCAAGCAGATACACCCTAGTTAAACTGTGGAGAGAAATTCTGAACACAAGGTGAGTCGGTGAGCCTTTCAATCTTACCAAAAAAGGTACATGGGGGAGTTTATTTCCTTGAGTTTATTGCCCCTGCCATATTCAACGCGTTCGCGAAGTCACGACTTCGTCAAAATGCGTGAGCTGCGGCTTGCAGTGTGGAACCCAGCACCACGCGCGTGTTTGAGGCTTGTTTTCGATTAGTAGCACCCTGGATGAGTGAAACGGGCTTTTACCCCATGTTTTCTTTTTAAAGTTTCTAAGTGTAATAGCTCTCGTTTGGAGTTTCCGATTCCAATGTTTCTTTTTGCGCTAGTGTCAAGAACGCACCAGGAGTTCATTGAACGAGAGTATAATGGCAGTGTTCCAAATGTCGCGGTGCCCTTAAACATTAGAGAGATTTAGCTTACCGTGATCCGCGATCCGCCACCGTGGCTCTCTACCACGCGTGGGCGGGGCGGTCAAGCTGATTGGTCCCGACGCGGCAGGTCTCTGTGCCGAATCTAAAGACATCAAGTATGTGACGCCATCTGTCGGCGTCAAGGGGGGTCTGGGCATGCGCAGTGGAACGCGCGGTGGCGGATCCCAGAAGCGGATCGCGGATCACGGTAAGCTAAAACTCTCTATTTCCACAAAGGAAATCCTCCGGACGGACCTTCTGGCACACCAGCTCACCTGAGTGATATGGGAGCAAGATATCCAAGATTCTTAATGCGGTTTAGGAATATCTCACCTTCTCACTGCGCTTTGACGGGAGATGCTCTGAAGGGTATTTTGATATCGACAGAGTCCTAGTCGCCGCGGACGTTACAATTTTCACGGCAGCTGTCAATCACACCGTCTCAAATAACACTGTCGATTCAGAATACCACAGAAAACTAAGATTTTCATGCACACTGAAGATGCCCACCTGTCCTTTTTTTCTGTCGTGTTTATAGCGCTCATTCTCCGCTTCGTTGTGAATCTAGCTCTGCACCATACGTAATGTCTCCAGGTAAAGCATTACAGAAAGACCTACTTAGTGAAGAAATCACTACAAGATGAGTGAGTGCACAATGAAATAGAGTTGCTTTTACCAGTGGCGTTGAATCTATTTCTAACAGGGCGGTGGCGAAAAGAGGACGGCGCGGTCAGGCTGGCTCGTCAGGTAAACTTGCGCGACATCACGGTGTGCGTGCTTCGACAGATAATGCGCAAGCTCGTGGTAGCAAGATGTCTTCGGATAATATGGAATACCTCCTATACTGACGTACAGCCTGTTGAACTGCTGGAGGGATAATATCATTCGGTCGCAAATTAATGGTCAATTATCTACCAATCACTTGATCGACATAGACGTAAATGAAAATGCAATAAGATTCACAGTGCAACTAAAATGCAATGAAAGGTTCTCTCACGAAGGCCAGATAAAGACACCGTTAATTTGCACTTGGACGACGTAATGATCTTTGCCTGGAACACGTAATCGACCTCGCCCGTATTTCCTCTATGACAGGTAAGACTTTAGATCTTTTTTCTCGCATTTCATTGTTCTTTCCGCGTTTTAATACACGAAGTCATTAGGAAAGACTATGTCGGTTAAATTTCGGTTTGAGGCTTCCGGTAAGGCCAAAGAATGGGAGACGAAGGTCCCTAGCGGAGGAAAGAACGCAAGCGGACTGTATCACCTAGGAGATTTGATTGATAGCGGTGGCGTCAATATAAAAATTAATTGAAGGCACTTAGATCTCTCTTAAGTGCGGTAAGGCGAAATACTTTTCTGCCCCTCTCTGAACTCATTTGCCACTTTTACTCACTTACTCCAGTTTTTTTGCTCCCATTTGTTTGATTTTTCCTTCCTTTTTTACACCTACTTTTATCTTTTGGTTCATTTTTGTTTCGATAATTGCCACAGTTTTGCACAATTCTGACGTATTTTACACAACAATTTCGACGTCGGTGGCTGTATTGAAGCCTGCACTTTTTATCGACGTCCTTGGCTATTTTGATGTCTAATTTACTTTTTTTTTGCTCTAATTATTTAAATAATTATTCCATATCAACAAAAGTTTGCACAGAGACACATTTTTTCACTCCCTATTCTCACACAACCATTCTCTTACTCATCAGTCAATTCATTTCTGATTTAGTAAGAGAATGGTTGTATGAGACAGGTGGTTGAGAAGATCGAATAATTAATTTCTTGGCGTCTCTCATAGCCTGAGTCGCTTTGGGAAGTTAAACCCTACAAACCAAACCAATACATTTCTCGACAATAACAGTGGGACATCCTCCATGGATACACTAATCTTGTCCGCGGGCTTTCGCCATAAGATATTAAAGATACGGAGGATACGTAAGGTTCGCCTTTGAGGGTATGCGCGACAGCGTAGGCTACCATCTTACATGTAAAGCCCCGTTTAAACCAAGCCGTATGAACGTGACTACATGGCCTCGTGAATGCAAGGGTCCTGGTAGGCTGGTTCTGATATCATCCTCTCATACGAAAGAAAAGGTTCAAGTTTGCAGTTACTACCGAAAGTGACGTCAGGCAACCCTATGGGCATGTCAGCGTGTGCTAACAATTGTGTAAGGGAAGAAAAAGGGATTTCGACAGTGGGAGAAGGACATGCACGTACATTGTTTGACGTTTAAGATCATTGGAGAATTGTTGCACCATTCTGAAATTCTATTGAGATCGTTTTGGAGAGCAGATTGGTCAGATGGGTTATTAATAGTGTGGTAAATGACGCAGTCGTCTGCAGACATGCGTATATTAGAAGAGACACACTGAGGTAAGTCATTAATGCATATTAAAAACAACAGGGGTCCAAGGACAGATCCTTGGGGCACGCCGGAGGTTATTGGGAGGGCGCTAGATAAATTATTGTTGACCGAAACCATTTGCGTACGATTAGACGAAAAATCCTTTATCCTTGTGTAAGAACGTTAGGGTCCAGGATCAGCAGTTGAAGTTTTAGTAGCAAGCGCTGGTGAGATACTTTATCAAACGCTTTTGCAAAATCCAGATAGATCGCGTCAGTTTGCAAGTCATGAACAAAAAGAGCTAATTGGGTTTTACAGAAAAAACGTTTGCAGAAACCATGCTGTGAGGGGTGAAAAAAGCTGTTACAGTTTAAGAAGGAAATAATTTGGGAGTAGGTGACATGTTCCATTATTTTGCATGTGATGCTTGTTAATGAGATAGGTCGATAATTTAATGAAGAGTTTTTGTTACCTGATTTGTAGACTGGAACGACCCTTCCCACCTTCTTCTTAATTTGTGATTTCTTTATCTTTTGTGTTGCGGAATTCGTAAGTGTTTTTGTGCTTTTTTCTCTATTCTGTTCTTGTATCTAAATCTGTCGGCAATGCACTCTTTACCATGTATTTCGTTACTTATTTTCCGTGTTGCTTCATAAATGTTCTTACAATAATATTATTATTTATGTTGCCTATAGAAATCTATTACCATGGGAGGTCCCACCTGCGGTCTTGTACCATGGGACCTCTCGCTGTATATTCTTGTAGGTTGTTTTTTGATTCAAAAATAAACTTTCAACTTCAACTTCAACTTCAACCTTCCAATCATCCGGTATGGTTCCTGATGAAAGTGGTTGTGAGAACAGCAATGACAAGTATGAAACAATCTTATGTTGCATATGTTTCTCGGAATTTTAGAGTTAATACCATCTATGCCAAATGATGAGGATAGCTTAGACTTCTGGATTATGGATTAAATTCTGTCTTCATGAAATGTAATGCTTGGCATGGTACATTCCACATTGACAAAAGGAAAAGAAAAGGGCGTTCTATTTCCTTCTTGAAAACAGAAGCAAATGCTGAGTTAAAGGTGTCAGCGAATTCATCATTGGTAATAACTTCGCGTGAGTCATTAAGGAGGGTAATATCGCAAGTTGGGTGTGGGCTAATTGCTTGCCAAAATTGTTTTGGGTTAGTCCGCAACACATTTGGTAGTGTAGTAGCATGGAGCGGGAGATCAGCGCGCTCGCTTTGGGCCTCTTGGGCCGCCGCCAACAGCTGCCCCCAGATTGGACACTTTAAGTCTCAACAGTTTCCTGGTTTATATAAGCAGTAGTACTGCCTATCAAAAGGAGAGACCTTCGACAGTGTACGTCGAAAGCTGTGCTTCTCCCCCTAAGGTCACGTGGCGGAATCTCCCTGGCCGTCTCTGTGTGAAGACAGTCGCGTGTAGACAGTAGCTTCGGTCCCCGTTTAAATGCCGTTCTGTTCTGTAACATGACTATAAGAAATATATAAAGTCGCCGTTTGATCAGGTTATCTCATGGGCTCGGAGCCTTGATACCCGGGCTAGGTTCTGAATCGCGACAGCAGTGAGAAGGCGGAGCGTCCGCACAGCTATAGCCGAAATCTCTCTCTCTCTGTATGTTAGTGAGCTTGAGGCCTAGAAAGAGGAAGGGTGACTGTTCCTGGCCCTATGAGGCTGAAACTAGTAGGTCAATGCTGCTTGCGGGGGGGGGGGGGGGGGGCTAACCTGCAACAGAATGTTTATTTGTTGTAGACCGTCATTGCACCCGCCACCACTTCGGTGGTGGACGACGGCTGTTGCGGCGCGCGTCTTTCTCTCCCTTTTCTTTTTCTTTCTTCTCTGCTTTCTCTCTTCTGTCCGCACGAGGCCGCGGAGGTGGCTCAGCTACAGAGCCACAAGCAGGCCCGCGCATTTTCTTTTCCTTCTTCCTACAATAGCAACAACCCTGAGCACCTGAACAGCGCCGTAAATGCGGGGAGGAGGGTGAGAGTGAAATCGGAAAGAGAGAAAAAGGTGCCGTAGCGGAGGGCTTCTGGGTAATTTCGACCCCATGGGGATCTTGCACTGACATCACAAGAACATGGACGCCACTTCGTTTTCCCCTCCATCGAAACGAAGCAGCCGGCGGCCAGGATCGAACCTGGGTACTTCGGCACAGTAGCCGGGCGTCTTGCCACTGCGCAACCGCAACGGCGCGGAATTCGGGTTAAAAACCCAAATTTCCGTTCCCTGGTTCATCCCACGCTTTTCACTCAGTACAAACCGCAGTCATATAATCATAATCTTCAAGCCCTGCAGAATAAACGCAGACAAGTATCCTTCATATCAACAAAAGGGTTGCGAATACACTTTTCAGAATTATAAAATGAAGATTATTGATTGTCGCAATAAATCTTCAAACAGGTGTCTAGTTCTTGGTGCGCTTTTCCTATAGTGTTTGTAAATTTTTTGTTAGTCTGCAACCAACTTATGCTGCTGCCTTGTTAAAGGCTGCTGGGCTCATTAAAGTTGTTGGATGCAATAGTCCGAATACCATCCAGGGTTTGGTAAATAAAGAATTGAAATTTCTTGACTAGAGTAAGGACGCTGGAGGGCGTTGAGGGAAACGAAAACACACAAGGGTGATAATAGATGTAAGGCTGTTAAACATTAAAAGGAAAAAGGAAAACAAGTCACAGAAAAATCACAGAAAATTTGCCACATCGACAGGCTCCTATTCAGTAAAGTTACAGCCCAGGCCCAGATGAATAGGTATGGTAAGCGGCACATAGTGTGAAAACCTCTGTTCACCCACAGCTACCAGTGCCACATTACAGCTGCTTTAGAATTGCTGTGGGCGGATCAGCTGCGTGTTACAATTTGAGTGGTAAAATACAGGAGACATCTGGGTTAAATTTTACGGTTACGACACGACGGAGTTACGACACGACGGAGCCGCATACGGGAGGTATGTGGCTTCTCGTATATCCTTGTTCGCGTACATTCAGTGGTCTACGCAAACAATCACCAGCTACTTAATTATTCCTCTCTGTTCATCACATACTGATCAGGGTAAAGTCTTGCTTCATTTTGTGAAGAATTACCCGGCATAGATATAAATGACTACATTGATCAAGTTGCACGAGCACGCCTGCGTGGAGTAGGGCAGAGTGTTTAACTAGGAATGAACAGCGCTAAAAAGGTGAATTCTGATTTCATTTTATGTTGTCAAGTCCACCAGAGCAGCTCATGCAGGTAGCTTGGCCTTATATCTTTATATTTATTTTCACAAAAACACTTTATGTATCCGCGAACCTCTATACGAGTTCTTCATGACTTGGAGACAGTAGAAGATTGCCAAATATAAAGAGACTGGCAAAATTTGGCGGGTCTGTCAATTGGAGACAGATGGCGGCTCAGGAAGCGTAAAAAATAATTATACAGACTGGACATTTCAATGGTTCTTTTTGCTAAATACAAATGTGCAGCAGCCAAACAATATAGATTCAACTCTCTCCACAAACCTCCGGTTAAGGAAAACTGCTGTTTAAATAAAACGCCTCATTTGAAAACTAAAATGTTTCCATACCTTAACACCCCAAACCGCGGTGTTTGTTCGCATATAACTATGATCCACAAAACGGAAGTTAGCTGGGGGCGCTTCGGCTGTCGCACAGAATCAAAGTTCATTAGCCGAATAAAACTCCCGCTGGCTTTCATGAATTACAGAAAATTAAAATACCTGCTGCATGCATAAATTTCTCAGCAAAGAAAGAAAGTCGTATATGACTTAAACAACATGTTAAACTGATAATTTACCATACACCATTTGGGTATGTACATAACTCTGGGACGATGGGTATATTGCTTAATAGAACGTGCATTCTTCGGGAGTTTGTGTGCACGAAAGGGGGGGGGGGATGAACCTACCCCCCATTTACGATAGGTGGTTCTTGCGAAACCGGAAGCATGTTTGGAGAATATAAAGACCAAACGCGATGCTCGTGTAAGCACTGGGACCGTTTTAAGGAGGCCTGATTTATGTCCTTACCCTCTTTAAATCAGCTGCCGGTCAAGGCGAACATACTTTTCATAGTTGCTTCTGCATGAAAAGTAACAAAAAAGCGATGAACAATGATGAAAGTTTCATGGAGTTATGAAACATACTACAGTAATAAATTTTGCTTCTATATATTTCACCCTGGTGCGCCTGGCGCGGTTTATCAGTTGTTTCGTTTTCGTTCTAGTTTATCAATTTAGAAAACCTTTAGGCTTCCTCTTGTTTTTCATCTGTATCTTGAAGCTATTACTAGTCTCGTTTTTCAGTTAATCTGCAATAGAACTCATGCACACATGACAATCGGAATGTCTTATATGTTGCTCAGAGCTGATGAAGAAGACAATAAAAATGAAGGCATGACTGTTTTGGGTTGGGTTTATAGGTTTTAAATTTCCAACTTCACGCGGGCTATGAACGACGCCGTAGTGGAGGGCGCGGGAAATTTCGACCACCTCGGTTTCCTTGTGCACTGACATCGCGCACCACACAGGCGGCTTGCGTTTCGCGTCCATTGAAAAGCACCCGCGGGCGGGATTTGATACCCTTGTGTTCAGCACTCGAGTGAGCCACCGCGGCGGGAATGTGCCAAGAAAGGTTTCAAACAAACCAATGGTGCTGATGGCTATGAGACCAGTGTACTTTAGTATGTTGATAGGATGATCGGCTTAAAAACCAGTGTTTTTCAAAAGTGGTTTGTGCAGTCAAGAAAAATTTTTGCCCAAATGTGTAGGCAGCCCATATTTAGGCATCGTCCTTGCATATAGGCATTCTCCTTGCCCGGAAATATCAAGCAGCCCACATTCAAACGAGGCAAACGAATTGGGGAGGGTCCCAATAAAACTGATGTTGGCAAGGAGGCGCCTATAAAATGTCTAATAAAAATATTGTTACGGGGTGGCAAGCTGATGAACACAGAGATCAGAGAGATGTCTGATGACCGTGAGATGATTTTATTGGATAGCGGCGGGCCTAGCAGGAGCGCTCCTGCCCGCGCCACTGCCCACTTCTTCCTCATTCATAACATTACCCTGGGCCATCGAGCGATCGTCCGGATCGTGGACGAGGAAGTTTGCCAATGTCGATGAGGTCCATGTCATGACGATGGATATGACTAGATGGCCGAAGATAGAAGAGGAATAAGGAAAGAAGACAAAGGCTTGTCGCCACGATGATTCCCCGATGAAACCTGGATCAGGACGCTTTCGGGTCGCCAAAATTCGCTGGCCGAGGCCAGGGAATGCACCCCATGGCATGAGCAGGGGTGATGTCTTTATGTGTAGTTGTGTCTAGGGTAGTTGGTGTGATGATGGTGATCGCGACGTTGTGATGGCGGTGATCGCGAGTGCGAATTCGCGGTTGGCCAGTGAAAAAAGAAGTGTGGCCGCGTGCGGGACGAGCCAGTGCACGTGAGTTCGTTCGAGGCGGGGAAACAGGACGGACGCTTCCGAGCGGCGCTGGGTGGTCCTTGTGAAGTTCGACGAACTTTCGTGCCATTCAGTTTCCCGCATAGAGCGTACAAACCGAGGTAGATATTTTGAGATGTGCACCTGTCCCTGGTCGAAGGATTACCAAAACGGTGGAACCACGGACGCACGACGGAGGCTCGTGGCTGCTCCATTGTGTCCGGCGTCACTCGCCGCTGCAGAGCGCTCATTCCCTTCTCGTTTTGCCTTCTTACCATAGTTGTCACTCCAGCGCGCAGCTTTGTGCAGTGTTCAGCGTTGAATGTCATATCGGGGACAAGGGGACGTTTTCTTTTGTATACATGCTCGTATTGCTACCTGCGCATCTTTCCCTCTGCTCATGTGCATACAGCCTTTGTGGGGTAGCAGGTGTGCGGTGGCTGACAGTGCGCGACAGGTGCTCAGAAGAAGCGCTTGCTCAAGTGGGAGTTTCCACGTAGCGTTTCACCCCTCAGTGACAGCTTTCTGTTTTTTTATAAAGAACTTCAGCTGTTGTTCACGCAGCATACATTGGTCGCGCATGCACGTGTGCGAAAAGAAAACAAGGGAAAGCAGAGGTTCGGAACGCAGTGACGTCAGTGTCATTCATAGTTTGCTTGGAACCTCTCCTTTCCCAAGTGTTTGATTAGTTAATACTCTTTCCCCAGGCTTTGATTGGTGAGAAAAGTTGCCTTATTGCTTATTGGTTGCTGTCCCCGCCAAGAGCGGAGACAGATGGCTTAAAAGTAAGCGCTCTGGGTTAAACCAGGGCTGATTTCGTCCGACCAACGGGTCTGTCATGTAAATAGTTTTCTCCTTGCTTGTGTCTTCTTGTTCTATTTATGTGTAAATAAATAGGTAATCTTTCTGTCGTGCCATCAAGTAACGTGACTGTTGCGAGTCTTAATCTTCAATTCATCAAGAACATCGATATCTTCAAGTGTTTCTTCATCTGGCCACCTGAAGGGAAACTCATCTGTCCTGTTCATTATTCTGGGCCTGGCGTAAAGGCCGGCTCGCCTACCGTTTCGGTGGTGGACGACGGCTGTTGCGACGCGCGTCTTTCTCTCTCTCTCTTCTTTTTCTTATCTATTTTCCCTTCTGTCTGCACGAAGAAGCGAAGGTGGCTCAGCTACAGAGCCAGTAGCAGGCCCGTGCATTTTCTTTTCCTTCTTCGTTCACTCGCAACAACAACTTGTCGGACACAACGGCCCAGGGTCTGGTGCCGCACAGCGCTCCACCATCCTGCGGGCTACTCCCAGAGGCAGCTCGCCTGTACAATTGCGCCTGACCGCCCCAGTTGTCCTGCCGCAGCACCTGAGTGTGACCCGCCGGAGTACCCCTGGCACTGGGACACCTGGGTCTGACCCTCCGCAGTACTGAGCACTGGGACACCTGGGTATGACCCGTCGTAGTACCGAGCACTGGGATGCCTGGGCGTGGCCTGCCGCGTTACCTGGTACTTGGACGCCTGGCGTGAACAGAGCTAGCGTCACATCTAAGCCGCCGGCGTCTGGGAACCAGATCCAGGGCCTGGTTCCTGCCCAGCATTGCATGGAAGGAGACTTCTACCATTGACCGGCCATCGTCTCAACCAGACTGCAGGACACCGTCGGGCTCGCCTGCACCGGCATCTAGCAAAAAACGGACCAAGGAACAATATGACGTTTTTGGGACATGTCCCATTAGACCTTAGGGTTAGTCTGTATTCGTGTATTCGTTATCTTTAGTGGTCAAAAAAAGAAAAGCGTGCGTGCGTCCGTGAGCCGGATCTCATACCTGCCCAGAGCTCCTGAACAGACCTGGGCTTACTAACAACATTACAGTTGGGTCATTGGTCAGCGTCTTAGAGTCTTTGCTGGGCACATCAAGTCAGTGTGATCATATATTGTGCGGTTCCTTCGTCGTGTCTTGCGGTCGGACGGGGAGGGGGGACGGAACGGTGGAACGTACGGCGAGGTCGCGTCGGGTCTGGCATGCTGAAGACGAGCTAAGCGATGCCTCCTAAACCTTCTGCCGACGGCGCAAGATATGCAGCGCCGAAGCTCCTCAGGATGAAAACAGATGATTGTACCCCGCACCTCCACCAACGATCTTACTCGTGGAAAGCTATATAGTATTGTGTATCCAGGCTCGATGGGCCCCGCTTAACCCTACACACTCTGCGTCGTCTTCATCAAGCCGACCCAGACACTTCGTATTTCACTTCCTGAATGCCAACATAGTACGCGATATAACAATACGTAAAAAATATAAATAATCTTTCCGCCATGTGGGGTCGAATCTAAACCTTCTGCATGCCAGGAGGGCATTATACGCACAAGCCAGCAAAGGTTCTTTTCTCTTTACCGCCCCTGTACACAGAGAGCACAACAAACCACTAAAATGTTAACCTTTCTTCGAAGCCTTAACACCTAAAACTTCTTCAGTGGTACAAGTTAATCTAAAATGCCGACTCTTTTAAGTGTCTGGTTGGGCATAATAAACGTCCCACACATACGCGGCAGTTTCTGTAAAACTTTATCCCACTGACGAATGTTCACATCAGCAGTTGCCTGTGTTATCCTGGTCTTCAATTACTGGGAAGGCCCTGGAGCATGATGAGATTGCAAGGACCGGGCCTCTCGCCGCCTACGGGGGAAAGCTGGATTATGCGAGTGGTGACTGTAGGTGTTATTGTTCTTTGAAGAACTACCACAATTAAATACGGGGTTCTACAATTCCATGCAAACAAGTTAGATTGGGTCATGTTTTTTCTTTTCACAGAGTACATTTCAGCGTCCATCGAACAAAATTCAGTTTTGATCAAATGAAGTTTGCGCCTGAAGTGTATTTGTATGAAGTGTGGAGAAAAAAACTTCTGCCTTAGGGTTTGCCATCACGCTTCTGACCTTTTTCAGCACTTGCTGTTCTGGGCATCCACAGTTTAGCTGTAGATTGAAGGATATGGATATCATGGCATTAAATTATATTCTAAGAAATTTCCTTCTTTGAGAAAACTCAAATAATTTAACTTAAAATGCACCTTCAGTCTGCTAAAGACCATGCGCTGTTTGTGCTAAAGTTTTCTCACGTTTTAAGGACATAGTTTGCAGCGCAAAGGCACGCGGCCAAAGGAAAAGAGAAGAAGGAAGACTATAGGACGAACACAGCGCTGACTCACAACTGTTTTTTTTTTCGACGCACACAAGAGTTATATACAACCAGACGCGCAAGCGCATACCGTGCCAGGGAAAAGATAAACAAAACGAAACGCATCACGTCTTTTATCTCAAGAACTTAGAAAGGAAAATCTTTTCTGCGTTGTACAAAACAACTGAGGTATCGCTAATACAACCTGACCCAGCCCTCTGAATATAATATGCTTCTATCGGGTCAGGTTGTGTTAGCTATACCTCAGTTGTTTTGTACAACGGTTCGCTCACACCAGAGTGGTCAAAGTGCGGGAGCTGTGGGTTCATGAAAAAGTGTAGGCACAAAAAAAAAACTAAAAAAAAACTGAGAGCAGCCTTCAAGAAAAGGCGTTGCGACGCCCAAAGCACGATGAAAAGGACGGAACGCATCAGCTGCCAAACGCGGACGCTGAGAGTGGTCTTTCTGTGGGACTCACTAAGACCAAGGAGCAACACGCAAACGACAAAATGGACACCGAAGATGAAAGTGAGGACGTCGGCGACTACGGGGACAGGAATTTAATCAAGAAACGGAAACCTCAAAGGAAAGTGAAGCCTGAACAGCTTCGTCTTGAACGGATAAGTCGACCTCTCTTTCCACTCTCGATCAGGCCACTTAACCGAGTACATGTGCATGATATACCTAAACAAGCCATTACAGAGGCGTTAGAAATGACTGCAAAATGTTGGTAATTTGCAGATTTGGCTGCTTTCCGCTACGATGTGGTAGCAAATCGCCTCAAGGTCTTTGTCAGAAATGAGGAACACTCAAATAGGCTCACCGCATTGACGCGACTGGCTGGGAAAGTGAACGGACGCGTCTGCACGTACGAGGTCACAATTGAACGAACGCCAACACAAAGCGAGCAAAAAAGTCGACGTGTTATCAAAGTGCGTCAAACCACTGAGTACATCAAGGACCACCTGATTAAACTGCAACTATTCTTGACAGGCGTCTTCTAGGAAAGACAAACATGGTGCTATTAGTACTATTAGTCTTTAGTACTACACCACTGATGTAGCTCGCCATATGTGAAGCTACACCACTGATGTAGCTCGCCATATGTGAAGCAGGAATGGTGCGACCACGGCTCGGCCACCGCCGCGGCGCGGCCATCGCAATAGCCAAAATGCGACTGCGCGGCCAATGTAGCTCTCGCTACAAAACTGAGCTTCAAATCCTGCCCCCCATCTTTCTGACCTTATGCCTGGGAAATACCATGGGACGGATGGTGCTCAAACGGCTCGATGCTCATCTTGAATCTACAGATTTCTTTTCCCTTATGCCCCGCCGGGGTGGGACAGTGGTGAAGATGCCCGACTACTGTGCCAGAGTACCAGGGTTCGATCCAGACAGCTGGCGGCTGCATTTCGATGGAGGTGAAACGAAGAGGCGTCCGTGTGCTATGCGATGTCGGCGAATGTTAAAGATCCTCAGGTAGTCGAAAGTACTCCACAGCCCTCCACTACGGCTCTTCTTTCTCTTTCCACTTTCACTCCACCTTCCTCCCCTCCCTTACGGCGTGGTTGTGGTGTCCACAAAAGCAAGTGTGAGCGGTACTGCGCCTTACCCTTCCTGTGAACCATTCATTCTTTCTCCCTTATCAAGTTGGCATTTGAAAAAGTGTCCACTCAAGACCTGTGGGAGAGGTGTTGAAGGGTGGCAGTTACTGGCCCTACGGGGTTGGGACGGTTAAAACCCCTTGATACTTTGAAAGTTACGCCAACGATTGAACTTTGCCGCCGCCGCGCTACCTCCTCGCCCCTTGCGCGCCCCTTCGCTGAAGGCCGGCTCTCCGCCCGATTTCCTGAGCGACGATTGGTATCCCTGCCGTTGCCATTGGAAACCGACGCGCGTCCGGCGTTTTCCTTGTGTTTTCTTTTTCCTTCGCGCCATTTTTCCCCCAGTCTCTGCGAGCGAATATTGCGCGCTGTGCTTTTATTGCAGCGTGCAAGCTCTATGCCGTGCTGTTGCGCGTACAACTGCAGCAAGCGACCTGAAGATGGTTATGCGGTATTCATGATATCTCAAGGCAAGCGTGACGGCTTGCGCACGAGTCAATGGATTCACAAGATTAGTCGATTCCTAGAAACAACAGAGTTGTTTACGACGTCGAGTGCCTTTCTCACTCCCCGTAATAACGCGTCACCTGACGCTGCGTTTTTTATTCCTGCTTGCTGCTCAATATTTTTGCGGCGGCAGCATGTTCATTGTATAAAAATAAGGTTGTCCTCTGCAGCATGCTGAATATTCTGCGAGGCTCCAAGGCTCCATCATTTAACACGCTTCGACTTCTGTACAGTGAGAAACAGGGCGCTATAATCTGCTTTTTGCTGTCAGAAATATCTGGAAAATTACAGTCTCTCGATTGCATTTGTCGCGATTATGATAGGATCCCTGGCCTCCTTCACTAAAAATCAAAATTCGGGCTTGTAGAGGAGCTAGCCTTTCCAGCTTTTACTTGTAGTGTGCGTCGGTTACTCGGGAGCATTGAATGCTGGCCCTGAAAAACTATTTGGCAAGTAAACCCGAGGTATTGCGGGTAATCAGCACTAGTTAGGTCGTATGGCATTTTTTTTTTCAATTCTTGAATGTGTCTTGCCATGCTTCGACGCACGCGTGGGTTAAAAAATATGCGTTCGTTTTATCAGGGATACGGCCAATGTGCAGGAGGTGTTCATATGATCACACACGCTTCACTTTGACCATGACTACAAGGCGTTGGCAGGTTACCTTCGCTTTGAAAGCTGGAGCTCTAAAAGCGCGATTCCGCGTATTCATTTATAGCGAGAAAAGTTATCCCATCGATGTCAAATCAGCCAGAATCATTGCATCAATTTTCTGTATTTACGAAACTTAAACAATCAATGATGATTATAGTTATTATGTAAAAATAGGGGAACATTTTGCGAGCAACAATTCTTAACACTGTAACATATTACTCATTTCAATTGTATGCAAGATTTTTTTTTTTTTTTCACCTAGCCTGAGTAATTATCTCATCGCTCTATGTTCTAGCTACATTTCACTGAAGACCAGTTTGAGCCGCCAATATTACACGAACTCGAGAAAAAAACCAGACCAAACGCAGTTCCATCAATTTTATCTCACCGACCTGTCCTGAAGTAAAGGAAGCCTCCTCGACAGAGACATGAACCTCGCGCTGATAGTAGTCAGTTATTTCTGTGGCTTGCTCTTTTCTCACCTCCATTTATGAGAGAACAAGAAAGTATAAGAATTAAAAGTCAATGTATAGTTGTCTCGTCAGATATTATGAGACAATAGAGATATGACTGACAACGTAAGTCAATGAAAATTGAAGTATATCAATGGGTCATGGGACGGCATCAGATTAAATAGTGATGGTTATGAATAGTGATAGGTAATGATGGTGACTGTTACGGATAATAATAGTAAATTATAGTAATAGGCCCAGGTAGTGAGGTGATAGTGTTCGTTGCGGATAGTGACAGTTACGATAGGTCTCTGGCATTAGTAGATATAGTGATAGATAGGATAGCGATAGTTAATGAATTGGCAGTTATATGCTTTCTCATTTCCGCACGTTGAAGACCTATGTGCACCTTGTAATTTTTTTTATTTGATTGTTGCGTTCAATGAAATCAAGCTCTTTTACACAGCGCATGAGACCACAGCATGCTTGCCCCAGAACTTCAGTGTATCGGCAATAGGGCCCACCACTTCTCCCAGTGTACCCTGCTGTCTTTTAACCACACGCGAAGTCAGTGAGGGGCCACGTACTCATAAAATTATTTAATTCCTCCATCAGCATCATATCAAGACTGCCGTGGCAAAACTGTTCCTTGCCTCGAAGCAGCAAGGAACAGCTCAAAATTTGATTTTATACAAAATTAACTAATGAACGCAGATTATCGCGGATCGCTAACTAGCACAGTGCCATTACACTTGGCCTAAGCTTTCCAACGGTATACGGTTCGGTGTTGCAGCTAAAATTTAGATTTTAATTGCAATTTACTAACTATCAATTAATTTGGCCCAGTAATTGATTGAAATACATGTACAATTAACCAATAATCCAATCTCATGGTTGATCACGTGACATATACTATGCTTAGAGAGATAGCTTGACAGTAGCGAAATAGACTAAGTCCTGCTTTAACCTTCTCTAATCTTGAAGCTCAAAGCACCAGCCTGGATCGTTTTCTGAAGTTTTACCGCGGTGACAGATTTCACGCTCTAAAAAAAAATAAACATAAAGTCAGAGGCTGTACTAGATTAAGTGCACAAAGTAAAACCTTATCATGAGACTTAAAAAGTGTCTGTAGCACAGAACTCGCCTGAAAGCTTTGTTTATCAGCATTCCCCATTCAAACAGTTCTAAGAAGAAAGCAATCAATTCATGAACTTTACTATAGGCATTCTCAATGCTTTTCTCGCAATTTTTCAAAAATTTTGTGCACTCCTGGAGCGCAGACCTGGCCCAAAAGCTCGCGCTTCACTCACTGCTGCGGCCGGCCGGCGGGCGTCAGGGGGAAAAAGCGTGTCGTGCGCAGCGCTCGCCGCCGCCGCGCGAGGAGAATCGAGGAGGAAAGCGCGGCGCGGAGGAGAGTGTCGCTACTTTCAAATTATCAAGGGACTTTAGGGACGGTAGGTCAACGCCGCCTGCGGCGGGGGCTGGCCAGCTACCGATTTTTATCTATTGTAGGCCGTCATTGCACCCGCCACTCGGTGGTGGACGACGGCTGTTGCGGCGCGCGTCTTTCTCTCCCTCTTTTTATACTTTCTTCTCTATTTTCTCTTCTGTCCGCCGATTTATTTATAGGAAGGGAAAGGCGCGGTAACTGTCTCACTTGTTTTCTGTGGACACCGCAACCGCGCCGTAAGGGAAGGGAGGAAGGTGGGACCCACCTTCCTCCCACCCCACCGGCGGGGAAATCAGTTTTTTTTTCTGTCCGCCCCGCCGGGGTGGTGCAGTGGTAAGACGCCCGACTACTGTGCCGGAGTACCCGGGTTCGAACCCGACCTCGGCGGCTGCGTTTCGATGGAGGCGAAACGAAGAGGCGTCGTGTGCTGTGCGATGTCAGCGCACGTTAAAGATCCCCAGGTGGTCGAAATTACTCCGTAGCCCTCCACTACGGCTCCTCTTTCTCTCATCCACTTTCACTCCCATCTTCCTCCCTTCCCTTACGGCGCGGTTGCGGTGTCCACAGAAAGACAAGTGAGACAGTTACCGCGCCTTTTCCTTCCTATAAATAAATCAGTTAAATCAGTTAATCTCTTCTGTCCGCACGATGCAGCTGAGGTGGCTCAGCTACAGAGCCAGTAGCAGGCCCGTGCATTTCCTTTTCCTTCTTCTTACAACAACAGCAACCACAACAACAACCTGTTTTTCCTCGTCGCACACCAATCTGACCTCCGCTCTCATCTCAGATCCAAGCCATAATGACCCTTTTGTGCGTAAGGCGCCTTTGATAACATTGCCTACGATACTCTTTTAAACATCCGTGCCTATACCGGCTATCTTCCAAAGATGTACGGCTACCTCATTGCATTTATTCGGAACCGCACGGTCAAGTTCCGTCTCCCCGATTCTGTCCCCGATCCTCTCTTTATTTGTCCCCCCCCCCCCCCTTTTTAAACCACGGAATGGCTTCCTTATCTCGTATTCCTGCGTCTATTCCAAACTTGAAACGTACATTATAATCAGTCGACTTCTGGTGCACTTCTGGGTCACCGGTAACAGTAAAGGACACCCACAGCAAGTTATCGATATAGCCACTAGTTATCTTGATAAAGTAGGGCATTTCACTTGAAAGATTCGAATTGCTGCTTATTGCAAGCGCTTGCTATCAGCGCCAGCAGAGCCATGTAATCTCTCTCACAATGGTAGGTCACCCCATTTTTTGTATATCGTCCTGCCGGATCCTTGGACTTACAATACAATTTATTCGCCAGTTTATTTTCATTCAAAAATCTGCTCGTCAGCCTAAGAACACAGAGCTTCTTGACTGACCTAGGAGACAGTGAATACGCCTCTATCTTCAAATGCATAAATTTACAAAACAAACATGGCAGCAAAGTGGTGTGAAAAGTCCTGTAAAAATAATCACTAATAGATCCAAAGATATACAATAAAGCCAATTCATTCATGCAAAGCCGTACACAGTTTTATTCCTGTTTTGTTGCTAAGCACCATTTTCTAATGCTTTTTATCATTGTTCTTCTTTTTTCAATATTCAAAAGGTTCTCGCTTAGTTCGTTACATATGACGGGGACATAATACTTCCTTGTCTTTTTATCATAGCTTGTGAAAACTCTAGGCTTAACGTATCTCTGTTTTTCACAGTGTGACCATGTTACGTCTTTCGTGACAGTTGTTTTGAAATCACTCAATAGTGCCGCGCAACAACGGAAAACCGAAACATTTCACGCATCTTTAGTATCCCTAGTTTCGAGTACTTTTCCTTTTAGAAGCCTTATGTAGTGCTCCATAAGTGATGCTCATAACTATTCTTTTGACGAGCTTGTTTATCGTTTGCATTCTGTATTCTGAGCATGTTCCATGTAAACTTAGTCCATATAGCAAAACTAACTCCACAAGCGCTTTATATGTTATGGCCCTCAAATTAAGAGGGCAATTTCCACGCAAACTGTAGATTAAAGCCGCCAAAATTTGTAATTTTTTACGTAAGTGCCCCACATGGTTATGGTTTACCGCCTAAATAGTTTACAGCTGATTCTCGTTCCAGTGACACACATCGAAAACACGTAGAAGCATGCAATTACAAGGGTCTGTTCAGTTTTAGTCTTATGTGGATTTCTGAAACATAAGATTTTCTTTTATGAGGATTGACTAAAATGCAATTTCCTTTAAACCAGTCCATAATTTGATATATATATCATCTTGAAAGCGAGGACAACCAGACTTACAATACTTAGTATCGAGTATAAGCACTGTATCATCTGCGTACTGAAATATTTTAGAATTCAGGGGTAAATTACCCAAGCCAGTAATATATATGTTGAAAAGCATTGGTCCTAATATGCTACCTTGTGTACGCCATATCTTATTATTTTATAATCGCTCAGTTCACTTCCAACCGCAGTCGATTGAAGAAGTAGTTGGAAAAGAACCTGTTAAATGGACCTCGAAAGCCCAAGCTATTTAACTTTGTTAACATAAGTGTATGATCAACAGTATAATTAAAAGCCTTGGTTATATAGGTCCACAAAAAGAGCTAAAGCGACATGGTTGTTTTCAATAACATAGTTAACGTAATCAGGAAATTCCTGCAGAAGTATGACTGTGTTATTGTTTTTTGTAAATTCAAATCGGGGACTGGATTAAGAAGAGGAATTTTTTCACAAAACGAATGCATCACAGACGTCATATATTTTTCCATTATTTGCTCTAAAGCAAACAAAATTGAAATTAGTCTGTAATTGTTATAGTCGTTTTTTTTTTTTTTTTTTCCCACTCTTATAGAGTGGCCTTACGATGGACACTTTGAGTACTTGGTGTATAATGCCGGTTTCAAGTATGCTGTTTCGTATCTTTAGGATCACGTCTTTCATATCACTGAAATGAAAGTGTAGGTCTCGAAAACGGGTCTCATCTATTCCCGGTGGTTTGACCAGCTTAATTTCTTCCATGATGTTCCAAAGTTCCGTTACATCTATGGGTGGTAGAAAGGCAGTGTGTGCACATGCGCACTGTGGTTTGTATTCGCCCCTGTTTCGATCATTCTCTTCACGTATTTTTCCCACGGATCTTGTGAACGAGTCGTTGAACGCATCACATAACTCCTGCATGCTTTAGTTTTGAAAAAAAATTTTGTGGCATCTTCGATGCTGAATTGTTTCGTTCTGCCTGTAAGTTCACTTGCTATTTTCCACGTCCTACTCTCGTCGTGCTTATTCACTCACAGTGAATCGGTTGCCTCTTTTCCCTGCCGTACTTTTGCTGTTACAAGATTTTACAACCTGCGGAACTCCCGTCTTTTTTCCTCATCTCCTGGTTGTGTCCGGTACCTTTCCCAAATCTGGTATTTTAAGTAGCAGAACTTCATTATCTCTTTATTCATTCATTTGTGATGAGGATTCCTTTGCTTCAATGTGACGCATCTAGTCGCATTGTCATATATGTCCTGAAATATTTCAACTAGTTTTTTGTACGCATTTAGGTGGTGAAGAGCTAATAGTGGGCTTCAGTTAACATTATTGATTAATTCGTCAACTTTTTTGTTGTCTATAAAGTACTGTATTGTATGACTCCTTTCACGACTGTTATTTTGCTCTGAGGAGATCACAGATGTTATAAAATAATGATCGGCTAATTTTAGATAGATACCTACTACCTATATGTCTGTTTTTCCGGTCTAAGTACAATGTGATCTCTGCATGCTTTCGTGATTATTTATCCCAAGTAATTCTTCCTAGTGCAGGCATTTATTATGTTGATCAGTCCATACATCGCTAATAAATTCAGGTAATCCCCTACGACTGTTCTCAATTCTTGCAGAGTATCGCTATGGAGGTCACCAACCAAACACAAGCTGTTTTGAATTCATAATCCCTCGAAAGAAAGGGCTACTTCGTTCAAAAACAAGTTCGGGTTGTTTCCTGGCGCTCTGTAGTTATATACCATGCATGGGACTTCTTTTTTACTAATAGATAGCGCTATAATTTCGGCGTGATTGAAGTTCACATCAATTCTAGAGCATATACCCATGTGCTTTTTTTACAAAAATGTCGATTTTCTCTGCATAGCACAAAATTTTCATAGCCCTCCAAGCCATAGCAAGCCAGTCTGGTTGTTTTAAGTTTATGTTCTGTTAGAATGATAACATTGGTAACAATCCTTCCCAACAAGGGGTGGTTTGTGGGGTTTAACGTCTCAAAGCGACTTAGGCTATGAGAGACGCCGTAGTGGGGCACTTCGGAAATTCGGACCACCTGGGGTTCTTTATCGTGCACTGACATCTCACAGCACACGGGCGCCTTGCTTTTCGCCTCCATCGAAAAGCGGCCGCCGAGGCCGGGATTCGATCCCGCGTCCTTGGAAACAGTAGTCGAGCGCCGTAACCACTGCGCCACCCCGGCGGGGTACTTTTAAAAAAGGTCCCAAAGGAGTAAACTGAGAGTTATATAATCGCTTGTCCTACGTGATCTATATTCCAGCTCGATAAAATTGATTGTTTATGCATGCCAATTGACGAACCTTCAAGTTATTGGCTTGAAGAACAAAGTGTGTGTGTGTGCGGCAAAGTAGCTGATAATCTAAAAAAAAAAAAAACAAAACCCAGCGAGCTGCGGCCTTTTAATCAAACGACGATTTACGCTCTTTTTTTGGCCTTCAAACATGCTTACCGCGTCACCAGCTGCTGGATCATATCTTTGGCCCAGTGCGCGCTTATATGCTCATTGGGTAGAGTAGATCACGAAAAAAGAGATTCCATTCTTTGAGACACAATTCGGGAGGTTGTAGTAGCACTGTTATCACTAGTGCCTTTTTACATTTAGCGAGGTATGGTTTAAATCAGCTAAACAAGTTACTTAATGTACACAATAACATGGCGGAAGCCATTTATACAGCTGTCTTTCATGGCAATAAAACTTTTGCATTGATATGTTTTTTTCAAGCCATGAAACAAAACGTTAGCTAGTTAGTCTTAACTAATACCGTACTTTGAAGAATAAAGAAAATACTCAGAGTGGCAGGTGAGGGTTTACATCCGTCTATTGGTTCCCTTGGGGCTAGGACACACTACCCTTTTGGCAACCTTATTTAAATGTAGCTGCGACAATTGGTATACGCTTTTCATTGTGACAAAACGTCTCTCTTTTCTGCAGGATGACATAGACTGGGGACCTTCTGGGGTCTGTAACTCTAAAAATGACTGCCCTCAAGAACAGTGCTGTGTCTCCCGAAATGGAGGTACTGAATGTGTAGCTCATGCTGGCATTGGACAATTTTGCAGTTCAACAGATGGTATGCAAGAAATTGGAGACCACTGTCCATGTCAGCCAGGTCAGTTGCGAGCTACCACTTAAGTGTTTATTGGGGCTAATTCGTAATTTGATATCCAGAGCCTCATTACATGCCGAAATGGACTAGAGAAGGAACGCAGTCATGGAGGGAGTTATTATAGAGCTTCCTCTATAGTGGCATAAATAAGTTAAAATATGCACCTAAAATATTTCAACGTTGCATAAATGTCGACGGGAGCCAAAAGAATAAGGTGATAATACGGAAACTGGTCACGTGGACCACCGGAAAACATTTCGGTAGTGAAAAAAGCGACGAAAAAGAGCTTGACAGTTTGGAAAAAAAATAGCCGGTTTCAACTAAGGGTAAGCCGAGTTAGACTTGCGGAAGCAGGGTTAATTCAGTTTTGCTCTTGCTCGGCGTATGTTTTGTACTTTAAATTGTGATTTGGCTATGCTCTAGGATTTACACACGTTAGCAAATTTGTTCACGTTTACGGCGTGTTCTCTCCCGCTCCAACTCAGCCCACCGGACACAGCGCGTTTCTTCGGCCGAGACAGTAGAAGGACCCGGCTGCCCTAAAGGCAACATACACTCACTGAAACCGGCGATAGTAGCTTAAAGTTGTCTTTGAACGCAGCCTAAAGGTAACATACTCTCACTGAAGGCAGGAAATAATTACGTGAAGATAATTGCAACAGTTGTCATACCAGTTGTTGCAGAAAGGTGTCTCTGAACGCAACCTAAAGGTGACATACAGTCACTGAAGGTAGTAAATGATTACGGGGAAGGTAATTGCTCTATGTACCCGTTGTCATACCGTCAGCTCGTGGCGTGTACACGGCTGGTTTTTCTGATATTAAGGACCAAAAACATCAGATAATGCAACTGAAATGGGAACACACCCCAGGAAAGTTGTTGCTAAGTTACTTATCGATGTGAATTAAAAAAATAATCAGCAAAAAATTGCAATACAGGATTCGAACAAACACCTCAGTGGCATCGGTGCTGAGATGAGTAGAGTTAATCCATTGCGCCACAAAAAACGACGGGAACAGTGGCATTTAAATGCGCTCTTCTTAATTTTGACAATATTTCCAATATTTGTCGTCAGACGACGCTGCTCAGAGGAATCACTTGCCAGAGCGTCGAGTGCTCCTACGGGATATGGTTTGGTAATACGAGACTCGGCTCACTCGCCATCCTGGCATGCTCTGACGTGACGTAGTGTAGCGCACAGCGACGCTGTAAAGCTGAGGCACTAAGCTCGGCCTTCCCAGCCGGCACAAGAAGAAAATAGTTGAAAGGCGTGTGCACTGTGCGCACGCACGGCACGAGCTCTTCGGTTCGGGAAGCCTGCCGTGCTGGTCCTCTTGTCCTGGTGCTCCGCTGCCACCCCGTAAATTCCCTACAATGGTAACTCCGGCCTATCAGATGACCGCCCGCAGCATCATACCGTCCACAGGTGACCCTCCGCCTGACGCTATCTTGCGCCTACGGGCCGTCGCAGCTATTCAGCTCCGCCTGCTGACATTCTGGCCCAAGCAGCCACAGATCTGGTTTGCCCAGGCGGAAGCCATTTCCATCTGCACCACGTCACCTTGGAGGCATATTGGGTTTATCACTTTCCAACCTGCCTGCTGAGGTGGCTCTAGAGATGGCGGATGTCATCCTTAGACCCCCAGGCCATACTCCGTACCAGCGACTTAAGCAGTGCATTCTGGACCGCAACACAGAGTCTGACACTGGGTGCCTCCAGCAGCCGCTCACCTGCGAATAGCTTGGAGAGCGCCGCCCCTCCTTGCTACTCACTAGCACGCGAGTTCCTGGGTGAAAGCAACTCCGACTCGATAGGCGCACAGTTGAGAGAACTCTTCCGGCAGCGCTTGCCGCAGTCCACCCGCCTCGTCTTGGCTGCTGCCGGGGACTTGACCCTTAAACACCTCGCTCAGCTAGCTTATCGAGTTCATGACGCTACTTCTTCCGTCACCACCAGAGGTCTCCGATATTTCACGATTAGAGACCTGGATCAATCAGCTGGCCGCCTCGATGTCATTCGGACGTCCTCTCATGCCCATCACGGGTTCTCCTCAAGTCCTCGCTGCCGTTCATCTTCGCCGAGAGGTTCGTGGTCTTCCAGTCCTCGTAGTCAGCGTATTTGCTGGTATCACCGTACGTTTGAACGCCGCGCCCGACAATGTACTCCACCATACCGCTGGTCGGGAAACGCGCTGCGAGATCACTGACGGTGGCATGTGACCTCGCCCTTCACCCTGGCCGCCTTTTCGTAGTCATGGACCGCATTTCCGGCTGGCGCTAACTCTTCGACACTGGTGCCGAAGTCAGCGTTCTGCCGTCCACCAAGGCTGAGCGTACTTCTAAGAAACCTGGACGTACTCTTTCTTCGTGCAGCCAGCTCAACCTCCACCGCCAGGTATATCGTCTCCGGTCTATCACTCCGGACCTTGGCCTGCGGTGCACATTTTGATGGATCTTAATCGTCACCGACGTCCATCAACCCATCTTTGGATCCGACTTCCTGGCACATTTTGATCTGGACGTCAGCATGCGTTGCCATCGTCTTATCGACAGCACGACGCGCCTTTCCATGACTGGCGTTATAACGGCTGTCGCTTTCACTGGCATCCGCACGCCGATCCTGTCATGCCAGTACACCCAAATCCTCCCAGATTTCCCGAGGTCACGAGGCCTTGTAATCTCCACCATCCATCCAAGCATGGTATAAACCACCCCATTCTCACGCATGGTCCTGCCGTTGCAGCTCGTCCGCGCTGTCACTTCGGTGAGCGTCTGGCGATCGCTAAACTGGAATTCGACTACATGCTTCAGGTGGGTATTATTCGATTTTCGTCCAGCGCTTGGGCCTGACCCCTCCATCTGGTGTCCAAGAAAGAACCGGGTGACTGGCGTCCGTGCGGCGACTACAGGGCTCTCAACACTTTCAATGCTCACACGGTCCACGACAGCTATCCCCTTCCACACATCCAAGACTTCTGGACATCTGGTCGGATGGAAGATCTTTATTAAACGAGAACTTGTAAAAGCGTACCATCAAATCCCTGTTGAGCCTGCTGATATCCCGAAGACGGCCATCACTATACCCTTCGGCCTGTTTGAGTGCGTACGCATGGCCTTTGGGCTACTCAATGCAGCTATAAATTTTCCAGATGTTCATTGCTGAAGTGACGCGCGGACTCCCGGCTGTTTGCTTACACCGATGACATCCTCGTCACGAGTACTACTCCATAGGATTACGAGCGGCACCTCCGGGAACTCTTTCAACGCCTCCAAGAATTTGGCTTGGTCTTCAACGCCCAGATTATGTTTTCGGCTCTTCTAAGCTTGAGTTCCTGGGCGACCACATCTCGCCGCATAGAATTCATCCGTTGCCTTCGCACGTCGAAGTTGTTAGACTTCCAAGAACCCACCCTACGCAAGCTCCGCGAGTTGCTCGGCCTAGTGAATTTTTCCCAGCGCTTTATCCCGCAATGCGCCAAGCTCTTCATCCACTGACTGACCTTTTTCTCACAACCAAATCTTCCTCCTCTGAGATTTCCTGGTCTCCCAAAGCCCAGGCTGTTTTCACGGCTGCGAAACAAGCACTCACCAATTCGACCCTTCTCATCCACCGAAGGACATCCGCGCCGCCCATTATCATTGTGGTGGATGCTTTCAGTGAATCCAGTGGTGCTGTTCGTGGAACCCGGCCACTGGGTTTCTTCTCTCGGAAGCTACAACCTGCCGAGACTCGCTACAGCGTATTTTGCCGTGAGCTGCTCGTCATCTACTCCACCATCCAGCATTACCGCCATTTCTTGGAAGGCCAGCCATTTTATGTTCTTACGGATTATAAGCATCTGGTGTGTGTGTTCAGTACGAACTCCTTCAAGTACGTCGCCCGCGAACTGCGTCAGCTGGCATACATATCGGAGTTCACAACAGATATCCGGCACATAAAAGACATCGACAATGAGGCAGCCGATGCGCTTTCACACATTACCTCCATCGGCGTCTCATCTGCTGTGGACTGGAAATGTCTGGCCCGGGCGCAGCTAGAAGACCCTGAGCTTCAAACCCTGCGTGACCACCCCCGTGCCCTCCATCTGCAGCTCGTGTCTCATCCGCTTGTGACCGGATTTCTCGGGTGTGACGTGTTATCGGCTCTACCGCGTCCACTTATCTCGGAGGCCTTTCATCGTGTCACTTTCCATTCACTTGACATCTGCCATTCCAGCATAAGAGCCGTACAGCGCCTCGTTTCCCACTGGTACGTCTGACCGAACATTAACACCGACGTTCGCCAGTGGGCCCGCTCGTGTCTTGCTTGCCAGTCCGCCAAAGTGACCCGCCATACAAAGACTCCCCCGAGTCTTTCTTGCCCTGGTTGTCGTTTTGACCACGTTCATCTTGACTTGTCTGGACCGCTACTTCCTCTTAATGGCTGCCGGCACATTCTGACGATGATCGACCGCTCCACTCGTTGGCCCGAAGCAGTGCTGAATCCGGACATTACTGCGAAAACAGTTACGAAAGCTTTCGTCTCAGCATAGGCTTCCCGCGTCGGCTGCCCCGGCGTTGTTACCACAGATCGCGGAGCCAGTTTGAATGCACCTTTCCCCTCCCTCACCCGTCTGCTCGGCACTAAACACTGCCGCACCGCAGCATACTATTCCTGTGCCAACGGCTCTTCTGGCGACTTTGGCTGTTCGGCGGCTGAACTCGTCTTCGATACACTCCTGAGGCTTCCCGGAGACTTATTCGTTCCTTCGGCTCCCTCGCCCAACCGTTGCAGTATCTTCAAGGTCTTCAGAACTGCATTCAGCACCTGCGCTCAGCTCCTCCTCGATCATCTGACCGTCAGGTCATCGTGCACCTGAACCTTTCGTCCTCGACGCATGTTGTTCTAAGGCGAGATACTGTTAAAACGCCTCTTACCGCCATACGATTGCCCGTACCGCGTCTTCAACGAGATGACAAAATCGGCAACTATCCTGCTGGATGGTCGAGAAAAAATTGTCTCCTTAGATAGCCTCAAACCCACATACATAGATACACCACCCCAGGACCTCCCCTCGGAGTTTGCTGGCTTATCCGCTGAACTGGCTGCCGCCGAGGCACCCCCATCTCTGCCCCGTCGGCGCATACATTTCACCGTTCCGTCTGGGCAGGGGTCCTGTAGCGTGCAGCGACGCTGTAAAGCGGAGGCGCTAAGATCAGCGTTCCCAGTTGGCGAAGGATGAAACTCAAGTTGAACGGCGCGTGCACGGTGCACACGCACGGCACGGGCTGTTCGGTCCGAGAAGCCTGCCACGCAGGTCGTTTTATTCTGGTGCTCCGCTGCGACTCCGTAAATTCCCTACAGTAGCAATTGCGCGGTGCGTCTACGCAGACAACCTTGGCGCGCCCAAGATGTCAGTCGTATCGCGTTGGGGTTGAATTACTGCCGGTTTCATACGAGCGAGACAATGTTGTCCGGTTGCGAAGTTCATTTCTCGTTCGATCATGGCATCTCCAGACGAGTGGTTTATCGGCGTGTTGTCTGACATCACGAGGAAAGAGCTGCCAACTCGAACAGCTACTTTATATGGAACGGTGAGGTGTGAATTGAAAACGAGTCCCTTGCACCATCAGCCGGAAGCCTCGCCGCCTTGAAAACTCACAAGCATGCCTCGGAAGTAGCATAGGGAGTGTCTAATTCTAGACTACCAGGCTATGATGATCTGGTTGGGTTTGAAATTTTCATGTGAAATGTCGAAGGCTACTGGGCATGTTATGTGGTCTAAGTAACCTAAACACAAATTGCCAACGTGGAGTAAATGGTGAAAAAAAAGGAATCATAGTATCACTGTCAATTTATTTGCATTTGCTACTACATGATCATGTAACGTGCTCTAGAAAAGCGAGTTCTATCATACAAGGTGCATGATCCTTATTGACCATCTTTGAATTTCTTTTGCACTTCGGTGTCGCTTGAAGCGCTCTTCTACTCGTCATGAAGTTTTAATAGCGAGTACTTTGTCAATCTTGCATGAAGGGGTTGACGTTACTTAATTGATTTATCTGTTACTTTTCAGAATTCACCTGCGTTGCAAAAGGCGATGGATATATAATGTGTGTGAAGCGAAAGGCAAATAAATACCCGTATTGCACCTTGTACAAACGTACTTAAAGTTATGGTCATGCGTTTGCTCCACATTAATGTAAAACCATTTCTCCAAGGAAGTCGGTATTACGAATCAGCAGTCTTCTCAACGTGAACATCATTCAAGAATAAAACAACGGCGTAGAAATGGCACTTCGTTTCCTTAAGTAAAGCATGGCAGTCGCAAATTACTTTGGCAAGAATTGAATTTCAGCACGAACTGAAAAAAATTCAAATAAAGGAACACGGCTGATAGATCTTTTCTCATCAGTACAGTCATTACAATACATCTGTACATGGGATCAGCGGAGCTTTGTCTCACGTATATTGGAAATATCACTAACGCATTGAGCACGTAGCCTGCAACATGATAAACGTACATACTTGGTATCGTTAAAGCCCGCCTGGCAATTATTATGTTCACTGGTGTCGTCCGCCATATACATTGTGGCGGCTGCGGATAAGTCTAAATCGGGGACGCCGGCAATGTTCAAGCGTTGACTCAAAAACCACCAGCGTGATTTAGAAAACGTAAATATCGGAAAAAAGGCGCGTTTGTGCACAAGTAGCTAAACTAGCAGCAACAAAACATCTTATCTTACTTTGCAATATGGTTGATGAATTATTTGGACAAGAACGGCTCCATGCCAAAGTGCCAAAATAGTTTTAATGTGGGAATGGCTTCAGAAAAGTGATTTGTGTAGGCAATTGTCTGAAGTCAGAATACCTGCGAGTATTATTTCTCTGCCGTTGGTGTGAATGAGGAAGGTTTCATCACGGAAGTTCTTCAAAAGAATTCATTCGCAAGATATAGAGTTTGGATAAGGCTTCAATCCTACTACTCATTATCACATTAAGTTCGGCACCTGTTTCAAGGTTGTGACTTTGTGACTAATGTTTTATTACGCAAAGAATTGATATCAAAGACGTTCTTTCACCAACATCTGAAACGCTGAGGTTTGCAATTACAGGGAGAATGAAAACGAAGTAATATTTCTGTACGGGAACAGAAATAGAGAAAAAGAGAGAGAAATACACTTTATTTACTAACGCAGAATAAGTGCTCATCATATTCATACCTAACTGCACAAGCAAGCTAGTCACCAGTTGTACAGGCGATGCCAGGCCCTCCAGGAGGCAGCTGGAGAGAAAGGCATATAAGGACTGCATCGGGCGACCGGACAAAAAAAAAAAAAAAAAAAAAAACAAACAGTGTTGTTGATTGGCATAGAGAACTGGGCAGTTGTGTTCGAGGGGTCAAAACAAAGGTCAAATAGAATTTCCTTGAGGATGTAATAAGACTGTTTGTTTTATTGTTACAGGAGTTGATACTCGAGAAACGCTGAGATGCTAATATGGGGGGTATACTTGTCAGTATAACCTTTTAGTTGCGAGCAGTGTTTATAGTGGGGTGTTTGTGGGCCAGCGTTTCGTACCAGCACTACAGGACTTCACACAGGGATCATAAGCGCCTGGATTTGAATATCGCGGGCTAGCTGAAGAGCCAGATCATTTCCTGTGATCCTCTTCGTGCCCAGGGTGTGGTGACTGATGGTGGAGCCAAGGAGGGCGCAGTGTAGCTCTGATTTCACGCGAAAAGAAGTAAGGTGACGCTGGAGCGGTTAAATAGCCGCCATGGAGTCAGTTTAAACGATGTGCGAAGTGCGAGGAAGCTCAGAGAAAGGAGATGGTGCGATGAATAATAGCACAATGTCTGGAGTAACAATGGGAGGACGAATGTTCTACGGGCCGCTTGTATGAAAGGGATGATCTGTCTGAAAATGATTGAAGGTGACATGTGCCACTGAACCGGTGTTCTATGTGCGGTTGTGTAGATTATGCGGTTGTGTAGATAAAGGAGGATTGTGGTTGGCTGCTTATGGTCACATTGGTAATCGTTTACATCAGCGACCATATGACAGGGTTTTGGGGGCGAAGCGGACTTTTCGCGGGAAGAAGCCGGTGAAGCTGCACAGTACTGGACAGGTGAGTCAGCGGCCTATCTTTGTAGAGAGCAAGTAATGTGAAAAGAGGAAAAAGAGGGCAGAGGCCTAGAGCCTCTTGTATGAAATTCAAACAGGTAGATTCAATGACTCTTTACATAGTGTGTTGAAAATTGTAGTGCATTGAAGTTTTCATAATTTGCTGTTGTGTTAGTTCGAAATGTGAAAGAACATATCAAATTTTACTTAGTGCTAGAGCGCGTACTAACCGACAGGCTTGTTTTTCTGGCAGGCCGGCTTGGCATGTAGCAGAATGCCGAAGAATATCAGTGATCGAGCGGCACGTGCTTACTATCGAATCTATATTCAGCTGTACCTTTAATGAACGCGAATTCCCAGATTTCCACCCGAATAAGCCTGAAGAATGATATATTTTGCTGAATGAAGGAAAACGTGATGATATATTGACCTCCGATGACTGGTATGCGACCGCTCGAAGTTCGCTTGCGCTCGTTTGTGATCTGTAGAAATCAGAAACTTAGATATAATAACAAGGTATTTGTAAGTGTGGCTTCGACATTGCCTGCGGTCCCGTGTGTGTTGTCTCGTCTTTGCCCACGTCATTTTTGCGCTGCTTTTTTGTTTAAGATATGTCACAATACGCCCAACTAGCCGCATTCACCAGATTCCGCGTTCTTCAGGCAAAAACATGTGGCACAGGTATGGTATTTTTTGAAATTAGTGATAACGCGGTGGACACGAATAGATAACTAGTGGAAAAAAGAACAATATTTTGAGGTATGCCATGGAGAGAGGAAAGGAAAATGAGTATTCGCTTGTTTTGCGGGAACATACAGTGCAATCTTTCTGTAAGTAACGTGTTTACATGTGCAGAGCATACACGCAACCAATTTTTTACACACAAAAAGCAGGATATAAAATTGAAGGAGTTATAGAGTGCTTCTAGCACATCTGTTGTGACCAAGGTACGACTGGGGAAGCGAACGGGGAGGAAGGTATGCTGGGCAGGCAGAAATACATTTGCTGACACGGGAAGGGGGAAGCCAATTGATAACGCGGGAGAAGCAATGTAGATGCAAGGTGATTTTTAAGATAGTGCGTACCATCCTTTCTAACGTTTCACTGACACATGAAGTGAAAGAGGTAGAAGTGCGGTTTTGCAATGTGGTGGGCTTGCCAGCTTTATCGGGGTCATTATAATGGTAGAGTACATTATTCTGGGAGGACGCTTTTCTTAGTCAAATGTGTATTTACGACAGAAAGTACCGTGCTTGCTTCTTGTTATGTTCGGGAATGTTTCTGAACATTTTTTAAGTGGTTGCATCATCTTCATCAAAGGATGTTTTAGAGAATCTAGTGGTAGCTCAGTTTAGCTCCTCCAGGGTGAATGCATCATGAAGGGCCAAGAATATCTGGCCCAGAGTATGAAAAGTTTGAGCAAAATACGCAGAAGAGTGATCGAGATATACAGGAATGCTGCAAAGCTATAGCTTTGCAG
>JAJIZL010030359.1:81300-123099 GCA_023969395.1 Amblyomma maculatum
ACATCATGGGGACAGCAGAGGGGGGGCTTACAAAAGTTAGGTCGAGCGGTGCTTAGCATACGAGATGACTTTAAGATTAAGTATTAACATGTCGGTTACATGTCACATTTTCTGAAAATAAGAACGTGAGATATTTGTAATGCTGGGCCTTTTCAAGACGTAGTACTTCCGAATTATGAATTGATCTCACAGGAAAGCGTTTACAGGTGAATGACACAAGTTAATATTTATCACTGTTCAAAGACATGCCTTACTTAGTGCACCAAGTATTAATTTTGTTCAGGTCATTCTGCAAACAGCTAACATCACAGTCATTTTCTGCAATCTTGTAAATGGCACAATCATCCACATAAAACCTTACTTTGCCTGACTGGCTCAGCTTTCTATTTTGTTGAACCTTGGCTGTTCCCGCCCTCAGCCAATGCTTCTTGGCGCGGCAGGGTACACCGAGAGACGATGAATATGATAACGACTTTATTAACAGCGGTAACAACTAAACCACGAATTCTAGAAACACACATTAATCAATAGTCGCTCGACGGTGGCAATGTCGTTCAATTAGAGATGGATGGCTCTGGTAGCTCTGGTAGTAGTAGGTATGCATGGGAACAGGGCCGGCGCTGCCGATGAATATTATACGATCTGTCCAAGCACCCACGCGCCTAGCCTCCGCCTCTCTCTATCGCACTCTTTTAAGTGCGTTTTCATTCCATCACGCCGCGCTATCGGACACTGTACTCTGCGCTCTCTAGCGAGGCTTTCGGACACAATATTCCTCTTCCTTTTACGCCATCGGACACAACACGCAGAATACACTGGTAATTGTCCGATGATTCTTTCGCCTCCTGTTTGGCCTAACACCGCATTTATTACACAGCTGGCATTGTTCATTCTTGTCTAAATATTTTTTCGTACCTCTACATATCCACATTACAACGCAAAGAGAACAAGGTATGTTAAAAACGTACATAACAAAGCTTTGCCACAGTGACTGTTGGGCTGAGAGAAACTGTTCTGCGTGGAATTTCTGGATTTGTGCGAGGGTAGGCTGTATACGAGCGCGTGCGCGCGACGCTGCCCGATACCGAAGTTTCCTCATTTAATATATTTCATTAGCGATGAAGCATTATCAAGAATAACTATTTCCGGCGTAATTGAGGACTAAACACAAGCCTACTGCGGGGTGAAGGAGCACGCTTCACATACAACAAATGCTTATTGGTCCAAGCGTGTTAGAGGACGCATATCGAATGTGTTTTGATGTGTGCAGCACAGAATCAAGTGTACGAGTGCTGCCCTATACATCGTGCAGTGAAACAGAAAATGAGAGAAAGGTGGAAAAGATGCTATTGAGTTTCTTTGTTAAGCCAAAGTTCAAACCATTTCCAACGTTTTTTTTTGTAACCAAACGGGTTCCTTCGTTTGGAAACTGTAAATGTTTGTTCCCGACGGCTTTTACCTCGTAATATAAACTTCCCTTTCAATGACATTGCGCAGTAGGCACTGACTCCGTCACCGCTGAACCGTGGGCTGGACTAAAACGAATGTCTATTGTTTCAATGTGTTCGTTTTGAGGGGACCTCATGAGCAGGAGGCTGGGTAGTTGCAGTGAAGTAAATCCGGTTCCCCTCTGCCTGCACGACTTTCGTTACGGCGAGCCTATAAACACTAAGTTGTGTGCCTTATCTACCTTTTGTGCTTTGAGCTTTTGTGTTTAAAATTTTCATAGTCGCTCGGCTCCTTTGTGCCCGCGACAAAATTGCTCACTTGTTGATATCGCTTCAGTGTGAGTGAGTGTCGTTAGGAAAAATTCGGTGTAGGGATCAACATTTTCCCAGCGCTGATTGGGAGCTCTGAGACGTAGAGCTCTTTTTAATCTGCGGGCTACTTTAGCGAACGCTCCTCTACAGCATGTGATAGGCACCCACCACTCTTATTACATATATATGGCTTCCTGTAACACTGTTGCATAATCGCCCCGAAGACACTACAAGCGCGAAAATGCCGTTAGACATTTCCAATCCTGCTCAGCTCGAAAATCGCCGAAATAATGTTATCGGACCCATGATATAACTGCTAGTCGGGCTTAATTCTGCTGATATAGAGAATGGAGGTTCATTACCCCATTTCTAAACGTGTTTGCCCGCCGCCTGTGACTCCTTCAAAAAATATGCTTTAGACTACTAAGAAACATTTTACCAAATACTATTGACGTATTCAGTCCTCTTGGTAGAACAAACTGCATATTCCTCTTCGTGCAAGTTTGTCCAAGCAGCAAAATTTAAGACATACCAGTATGCAAGTAAATGGATTAAACTTAATAGTGAATGATAATACTTATTCTGTGTTTAAATTTACTTAGGTGTTTATCAAAGCTGTCTGAATGATCAGGATATGTCGTGTTTAAAGGTTTCGCGCGCTGCTTTACTGTTGTAACCGGCATCTTCGACGGGCATATGTTTAGGTCGTGGATGCTAGCCCGCTGCTGGCCAATCTAGCTGGTACATGGCCGGCCCTAGACCACCAAACGCTCGAGCAACCATTGCCAAAGAGGTCGGCGTTTGATCAGAGTACGAGCTCGGGCCATGGGCGCTGCCCAACTTCTTCCCAACGTAGTATGTGGCTAATGGCCGAGCCCCTGCGGCCGATTTTACCGGCGTTCAGTCGGGCACCCGAGCTTGTGTCTTGGTCGATGACCGACTTCTGTCCAATCTGGTACGCGCTCAACCATGGACCGTCATTCGGCCATGCACCCTTGGCTGGCAATGTCAGCTGCCGACTAGCAGCCGATCGTCGGCCATTGGTCGGAAATCGGTCAATGTCATATTGGATTAACGGCTATGATACTGGCGTTTCCTCCGCATCCATCCTGAGCTATTTCGAGTGAAATGCTTGCTGAAAAAATTTCCACTTGAGGCTTGCGAGCTGCAAACGTAGCAAGCAGAGACTGCGCGGCAGCTAGGCTGTTGCGTTGTTTTACCTGAACGATTGTTCTGTGTGAAGGATTCAGCGTCGATGATTAATATTCTTGCATATTTTTCGCTTTTGATCAACCAGTACAGAAACAAAATGTTCAGTGCTGCTCGCATCTGTTGTCGCTGAGAACATTCAGATGATTACAGTATCATATTTTGCTAATCATACACGTCGAACATTCGAGACGATACATTCTGTTCCACTGCCTACATAGTCCACTGTAACTGGCGATGTCTTGAAAGCTTGAGCATATTTTCAGAAGGAAAACAAATATGAAACTAGCAACGTAAACAAATTTAAATGACGGCCACTGGGCCATATGTCAGACCGACAGCTAAATAATACGACATTTAAGGTGGGGCATAAGATGGTAACCAAGACGTAGGTGTTAGGCTTTTGGTTTTTTAAATGCTGTATTTGCATGCAGAGTTCACAGGCGCGTATGATGCGGCTCAAAGCTGTATGTGTGAGCGTCTGTAGGAATCTTGCTTTGCTTCCGCCCTTAAAAGACCCTTGTTGTAGAGTTAGTAGCAGTTGTCTCGACATCAGACATTGCTCGTAGAGATTTTACCTTTCAAATAATATAAGATGCTGACTTTTACTCCAGGTTCCTCACAGGTCAGTTTTTCTGCATCGCTTGAATTATAGTACTAACATTATATCCTTTATTTTAGTTATTATAATCTTGTATCTGAATTGACTAGTTCGTTCATTTATTTTCACTATTTAATACCATGGCTGCATGCATGTCTGCTTTTTGAATGGCGAACTATTCTTTTGCCATTACATTTGCAGACGTATATTGTGCTACGAGATCTCACATGCTTTTTTGAGAGGGGACGAATGCGTTTTAATGCCGCTTAATTGCTTCAGGAATTGATATTCTGAAGAAAATGACTTATTCGTAGATCTGTTTGTATGCCAAAGCATAGCAACGAAATTGTTAAAAAATTATCTTCCTTTTCTCTATGAAGAACGTGACAACGCCCACAGTTTAGCTGAGTATAAAATTATAAGGAGAGACAGGTAGGTATTGGTTAAGCCATCATGACGTTAGTAACTTTCCTCGTGATAGTTTTGTTTATGCTCAACAATGTACACCTTAATGCACAAGAAGCAGGGAACTCTAACCAGCTGGACTTCGAGCAGGTGCGCTCGAACTTCCATTCCGTGATTTCTGATGTTTATCCATGTTGCTGCATTCATGTACTGCTCCCAGAGCAGTAATTTGCTCAATTGCTTCCCTTTATATCCTAGCTGAGTGGGTATGAATGTGTAGCAACTGCGAACCCGCATAAAACGCGTGAGTTTTTTATTGAATGCCTTCGCTAAGTTTGCTTTGTGGAGGCATGCTATCGTTAGCCGATGGCGCCGTCTCATCCATTGCTGGTGACGGCGGATTGCAGGTTCCAATGCAAAGGTTCGTCACGCGCACCGCTACACTTCCAGATAACCGCCCCTTATTTTGGCACGTACACAGCTCTCCTTGACTGTGCCATCGACATAGACTCATTCTTTATTTTTGCACACTATAGTGAAGATGTCGATGCCCTTGATGCGTTGTATTAGTTTGGACGTATACAAATGTGCACTTCATGATAAAAACTGCGCAGTTGCACCCAATGCCGACTGTAAATTTTATAAGCACCCTGTCTGTTGCCTTTGTGCCTAGGGTATACTGACCAATGTCATATGTATTTATTTATTAATACTTCCAAGGCCCACGGGAAGCATTACACGAGGGGTGGGCTAGCATCAACTCATTACATTTTCAATGAATGATTTCAAGCGCGCATTGTCGAGATGAATTACAGCTTCGGCTGGAAAACAGTTCTAGTCTTTTGCTGGAACCGAACAAAAAACGACTTCAGATGATCTGACGTTATGCATGAGGGGGTTGGACGACTTGTTGATGGTTGACGCTGGCTGATTGGCGATGCGCAGGGGTAATAACGGCATTGCGCAGGGGTGAGTGATATAATTTTTCGAAAAGGCAGAGCCTGGTAGTTTTACGGCAGGATTCTAGGTTTGCAAGCTTAGCTTTGTCCTTTAATGATGAAACACTTATGTGATATGAATAGCCTGAAATGTGAATAATGCTAGTTGGTTAGAGCAGGATAGGTTTCTTAAAGACCCGTGCTGACTGGAATGGAAAAGCTGATGGACTGTTGAAATTGCATTATGTGTAAGTAAATTACATGCTCCATTAATTTGGGGAGAACGCTTGTTAAAGAAATTGTGCGGTAATTTTTAGGGGGTGACGGTGAGCCTTTTTTATACACTGGAATAATTTGTCACACTTAACAGTCATGAGGTAATGCATTTTGTTCAAATGATTGCGGGAAGATACGGGAAACAATAATGGAGACAGTAAGTATCTTCAGTGTTTCGAGGTACGTTAGCGTTGATGTTATCGAATCCAGCTGATGATGACAGTTTTAGAGATTCAATAAGCAATTTTATTCCGTTAGGCTCGAATTGTAAGTCTGGTATAGGTGGGCAATCAAAATGTGGATAGTGAGGCATGCAGTCATCGGGTTCATAAGTAATATTGGCAGAAAATGTTTTTGAAGGAAAATTAAAGTCACCGAGTATAAGTAAGGGTGTGTTTGGGTGTGATTCGGTTATGTAATCGAGGGTATTGTGGAATTCAGTCAAAAATGAAGTGTCCACTTTTGGGAGGCGGTAACCACAGCTAATTATCATTGGTGGGATAGTGGCTTTGGTATGAACGCATATGAGCTCCAAACTTGAAGTAATATTTATGGGGCAGCAGAGCAGGCTTTCATGAGTGGCGGTCAGGACGCTGTCGCCTCGCCTGTCTGCACGATCATGTCGGAAAATGTCATAGTTGGAGAAAGTAGCGGATAGTTCGGCATTAGCGACTGAATGTTCAAGCATGTTTCAGTTAGGAAAACTATTTTACTATCTGTTGTGTAAATAAGGCTCTGTAAATATCTAGTTTTGGTAAACTGCTACGGATATTAGTATAAAGGAAAGGGACGGACTTAGTTTGAGTCTTGGGGCTTGGAGTAGCATCTAGCTATGATGTATGTGCGGTAGGGGTGTCATGTTGTGGTTGGAGTGGGACAACTGTCTGTGAAGGTTAACTGAACACGTAAGTAAAGTTATCTACACTAAGCTTGTTGTAGCGCAGTTTAGATTTCTTGAGTTGTGTTTTCGAAAATTCTAGGAGATGTTTGCGAGCCAAATGTGTTCCGGATGAGTAGTCCTCTAATATTGAGTATGGAGAACCTTTACGATTTTTGGCATTCGATGTAATAGTTTCCCTTGTTTTGAAATGAGAAAACTTTATTATGATGGGTCTATTTTTGTTTGCTTGGTAGCGTCCGAGCCTATGTGCGCGCTCAATATCGACAGGTTGGATAGAAATGTCAAGATTATCTTTGCAAAGCTTAATAATATGTTATTGCTATTCCATCCTTATGCAATACCGTAACCTTGGAAATTTTAAAGGTGGGCAAATGAAAATGAATTGTTCTGGCACATGGATTAAAGCTAGCGCTTCAACATACCGCGCCTTTTTTTCGATGATAATGTGCAGGGGAGAGATCTTCACCAGGAAATCGGCATCGACTAATGCTCCATCGAGGGCACACTATGCGAAATCCGCAGTTGTGATCTTAGTGGGCATGGAAGTACGGCTCCCAAGAACATGATCAAAATCAAACGCCGTGCCGTTTGCTGAGGTTAGCACGTTAAAGTGAGAGCAATGAGAGAAACGATATCTTCTTACCACTTCTTACGTGCCGACGAGCGCTGTGTTTGTAGTTGCGAAAATCTTCACGTCCCAGATTTCTAGTAAATGTCCGGTGATGTTGAACCGAATCCCGCACCTTCCAAATAGGAATTTTTCCGCCCGCATAGTCGCTAGACTGTCTTATAAAATATTTATGTAGAAATAAGCTGTTCATTCGGGAAGAATTTATAAAAGCTGCATTGACGTAAACAAGGTGTAAAATTCAATGAAGTAGCAGGCCACAGATATCGATAGTTTCCTTAATGCAGTCAGAAACATTTTCGTACATTTCAGACACTTAGGCTGAAAGATTTCATCCGCAGGGTGCAACCTAAAACCACAGACTAGAAAACTTCAAACTTATTCACATCTCAATACCTTTATATGTCATGACATCGTCAATATGTCGAAATAGAAACAGCGCGGGGATGAAAAACTACTTTTTACTTGATACTGAACTTCAGTCTGAATAAGTAGTGAGCAATGAAAGCGTATCCAGCGCTCTTGAACTGTGCCCTTTTCTTTCTGAAGTATATGAACTTAATGTTTTTAAATGTGTCCCTTCAAACCCATGAAAAGTATTTTTGCTTAAAAGACTAAAATCAAGGTATGTAACCGGAAGCTGAAATTTTTTATAAAAAGTTATGAAACAGACGGGAACTTTTAGTTTTATGCACAAAGCAGTATTTTTATTACGTTATAACAAGCTTCCTATTCGTGTTATTATATTTTTTTTTGCACGTTTTAAAGTCACAATGTCAAAGCATAATAGTCCGGCCTTCGCCTGGGGTCAGCCACGCTACAAGAGGCACACCTTTTCCAAGACAAAATGTATCGTCTTAATAGTCATCGAAATTTATCCTCCATGCATACCGAAAGAGTACAGCGATTAACTGTTCGTATTTGAATCGTGCACTGTTGACGCTTAGGTGCTCACGGAGGTCTGATTTTTTATTTATCAAACGTAGAATATTATTCACTAACAATACTATATAGCTACAAGAACGATCTGCAAAACACTGCGGTGTACGTATCGCTGTTGCCAATTACCTTGCACCCGATATTATTCTAGCCGGCGCCTGTAAAATGCACGTTTCCCGCGGGAGCCTTATTTACGAATGTGCGATACTCTCTGTGGGCTGTATATTATAGACCGCGCCACAATTTTCTTGGACTTTATAATTTATTGCATGTTTGGGTAGCGCGAGCCCCCTTCTATGCATTTATGGTTTTTCGATGACTTCTTTTCCTACATTAGATTGATCCGGAACTATTACAATTCTAATAGATGCATTGCATTAGGGCCAATGCTTTTTCGACATATTGTCAAGGCCTCATGGGCGCCTTTAGGGTATTTTGAAATAACTCCGGTCTCTTGGGATAAGAGCAGGACGAGAACTCAAGCGGTGGCGACACTTGTACCACGAGCGGAATTCGAGCGAGAGCCAGCGACTTTTTTCTCTTCAGTGAAAGACTACTGGCTGACCGAAAACGCTACCCTTCTTGTAAGAAAATCATTTCTCGATGCGTCGAGCACCAATCTAGCATAGAGGATAGCACGTAAGAGACGTGACAGCGGCAGAAGGGTACAATCTTGAGTAATAGGGGTTCAGGCGGAGTACGTGGACGACCTCAGGCGCGACCGTGTGCGAGATGGCCCTGGCCTCTCGGCAACCACCTCGTAGCTTAGATTTACGACGCGGCACACTCTACTCGGTAGGGACTGTGCGCTTGAGCTTTTCGACGAACTGGAGTCCAGACCTAGACGTGTTCGCCGACGGCATATTCGACGTGGCGACGATGAAGGTTGTTGCGCTCGGCATCTGAACGCTGCTGGTTGCTTATGCAGATGCTGGCAAGTTGTAGGACCTCCATTGCGCATTGCAGGAATGGGGCTACCTCAGAGACGACACTGGCGGCGTCAGGTAGCGTGGCATCCAGAAGGGTGGTTACGTTGCGACCGTAGGCGAGGGAGTAAGGAGTCATGGTAATTGTTTCTTGTACGACAATGTTGTAGGCGTACGTGGCATATGGAAGTGCCTAGTCCTATCGCTTCTTTTCCGTGTCTATATAGATAGGTAGCATATCTGCGAGGGTCTTGTTTAAAGATCTAGGGAGGCTTGGTCATCGAGGTTGGCCACCGTAGGCACGTTGGCCAGCCGTCCAAATTTCGGTGCAATTCGACGTGTTTTGAGAGCTTGAAACGCGCGGATATGTCTAATGACATCGGAGACAGTGGCAAGGTTATCTTTGGCGATTAAGAAGTTGTAGACGTCAGCCGTGATGCCCTTCGAAATATGGCCGACTCTTTCTTCCCCGGGCATGTTGGAATTGACACATCTGCATAATCTTAGGATCTCTTCTCTATAAGTGGTACAAGTGAGCTCTTTGAGCAAGGGTCTGCTCAGCCCGCTTTTTGCTCAGAATAGAGTCACCAAAACGCTGCTTTAACTCGATGGCAAACCATTCCCAAGTCGTCTAATTGTCCTCGTTATTCTGAAACCATGTCATCGCCGTGTGAGTTAGAAAGAAAACGACATTTGTTAGCACGGTTACATGGTCCCACCGGTTGTGCCGACTAACTTGTTGATAATGAAGTAGCCACTTCTCAACGTCCTCGCCTTCGTCTCCTGCAGACAGTCGTGGTTCTCGGTAAAGATGGGACGAAATAAGGCTGGAGGGGGCAGGCCTGTCACCAGCCTGGCTTGCAGCGTCGCGGCTTGCACGGTTAGTGTCGGTGTGGTCCATGATGGTCGGGAGCGGTGGCAGTCCAGAGAGGCGGCGACTACGTCGAAATTCCAGTTGGTCTTGCAGCGCCGTAGGTAGGGATCGAACAGAGCACCTTCCATCAAGCTGTTACGGGGAAATAAGAAAGGGGGTGTTTATTTACAGTGCTGTGGCAGCCTGACCAGGTGAAGCCTGCTATTGTTGTTGAAGCCTTCTAGCCCTAGAAACAAGCGCTTCTTCCTCTTCCTTCTTCCCTCCTCTGTGCTCTGCTTGAGACCAAGTCCGTAACAATATTCAAACATTTTAATTCTGCCCCCAGGACCACGTTAGTTTTGGCCTCAGTAATAATTATTTCCATACTTGTTTGGGTTTGTTCGGTAATCATAAACCATAAATAGAGTAGAAGAAGCGATACTAAACGTGTTTAAATGGTATCTGAACTAGAAACGCACCGTATGTATTGTCCCGAATTTCTTACTGTGCAAAAGTCGTGAGTGATGTAATTCCAAGGGTACCTGGTAATGATAAATGCTACGATGCTCAATGCGGGGCGTAATTCCTGCAAAATTCATCGCCGGGTACCTGCTGGAAATGCGTCTTCTTTCCAATTACGGGCTCTCCTCAATTGTGTTCGCATAGAGGAGGCTGTTTAAGACCCATATAAGCGTTCTTGAAGATAGCCCTAGTTCAAACAGCCTGTCATCATGCAAATGTGTTTCCTCGTTATCTTAATCGTGCCACTATAGGCCGGCTTAGCAGCAGATCTCAACCCAGAAGTTCATGAGCTTCGCTACCAGTTGGAAGAGAACACTAGGGTGGCCAGAAGCGAAAGGGGAAAATTTATTAAAAAAATAAATTTATTAAAAATTTATTAAAACGTCATCTCTTGATGCAGGGTGATCTGAGTTATGCAGTTCTTCCCAAAAATGTGAAAAAGTTTGTGGCCTCAACATTTTTGTATATGTGTGTAAAATACAAGTACTTTTGTCAATTCAGGCGTTTCCACCTGGCGTAAAATATGGAGTACAATATGAGAATATTTATCTTGAAATGAATCCAGGTGATCACCGTTGCCTTTGTGTTTGGCGTCGAAGCCGTAATCCAAAAAGGCTATTTGTCGAGTTCTACAATGGCTCAGCAATGTAAGTACCAATGTCCAGCACAATAAATATCACCCCTAAAATGGCGTTCAGTATACAGTCACGACTGATTCATCAACGTCTTTCTACAGAATTAAAAGTGAAGCCTTAAGTGCTTTACTACACTCTAAATACATTACGCTATACCAAGCTACACCAGTGTACTCTCCGGCATCATATGAACGCACATATATTTGGGAAGGAGGCGGGGGCAGTCAGGTATTACGAGTCAGCTGAAAACAAACATGGAGTTGCCAATCTGGACTCTCACCGTGCACTGACCACTCGGAGTTACCACTTGCCCACCAGCGGTGCGAATCTGCGTGCCAGACCATGGAGTGATTACTTTTTTAGAAGCGCCGCGAGCTTCTCGCTTAAATCGAAAAATCAGCGCCAGTGTCCACTAATGCGCTAACCTTATAGCCGTCGAAAACCACGAGTATATCAAGCGAGAATCGATCTCTACGTGTACGAAATACCATCGGGGCCGTCAAGTCGCAGTCGCTCACAGGGCGTGTTGTCGGAGGGTCTTCGTCACGTCGACTGGAAACGGCCTCGCCCTCGGAGGTCGCTGTTTTTAGTTTTCCCGACGCGGGCTTGACGACTGTCGCTGCGCCATCCAGGAAGAGCTGGGCTGCGGCGATGGCCGGCGTGGAGACGGAGAGTGTGACTGTCGCTGGAATGTTGGCGCCATGCGCTGATGGGCTACGTAATTGGCCAATGGAGGGCGAGGCATGTCGATGGGAAACCCCTTCAGTCCCAGTTGACGATATAGGCACTGGCGATACAAATGGCCTGGTTCCCCGCAGTGGAAGCACAGTCGCCGCCAATGTAGGGCACTCCGCAGGTCTGCCTTTCTCTTGGGTGGTCGGGGGTTGTCGATGTACGGCTCAGGGTGTGGTGAATACGGGAATAATAGAGTGGAATGAGGCGGAGGGTGTGGCAAGAAGTCCGCATACGTTGGCCGACAGTACTCGGTGGAAAAGGATGGCGCGTCAGCAGACGGTACCGAAGGCCGCAATGCTTGCTGAGGCTCTTCTCGGGCGATACTAGCTGCAGAGGCGACCGTTGGCTGGGGAGCGCCGAAAAGTGTCTAGAGCTCTTCGTGCAAACGGAGCGGATGATGTCGCGAAGAAGATCCGGGTAGGTCTGAAGGCTGAAAGCGGCTCCATGAATGAAGCGGTGAGTTGCGAGTACCAGCCTGTCGTAGGTCGTAGACCGCTGCTGGAGCATCCTTTCCATCGTGATTGCTTCCGTACGAAACTCGGCAGCCGTGCTTGGAGGATTGTGCACGAGGCCAGAGAACAGTTGCTCTTTAACGCTGCGCATGAGGTGGCGCACCTTTTTTCTTTTCGGGCATGACCGGGCCAGATCGTCGGAAAAGCCTGGTCATGTCCTCTACGTATATGGTTATAGTCTCGTTCGACATCTGCATGCGAGAGTATAAAGCCCTTTCCGCTCGTTCTCGGTGATCCGCGCTGCTGTAGGTCTCCAGGATGCAACGCCAGAACTCGCGTCACGATGTTAGTGCGTCTTTGCGGTTCTCGTACTAAGTATACGAGTGCCATCTTCCAGGCTGAAAAAGATGTTCCTAAGCTTCGCGGCGTCGTCCCATTGATCAAATGAGGCGACCCGTTCAAACTGGACCACCCAGTCTTCGACGCATTCAATCCGACTGCCGTGGAAAGGCTTAGGCAATCGGGGGTTCTGTAGAGTGTAATATGCTGGAGCTTGCATGGCAGGTCGAGGGGCGGCTGCAGTGGTGAATTACAACAGGCCGTGATCAGGAAGTAGGCCTAGGTTTTTCCGGCTAACACGGTGCATAGGAGTGTCGATTGCACAGGACCTGAATTCTGGGCGTGCGGAGGAGCGCGGGAAATATACTGGGATTGATACCTGGCGCTGACACCAAAATATGTCACGGGCAACAGGGCAAGACATAACTAGTCAATAGGGCAAAGCTGTACGAGCAGGCAGAGTTCCGCACACAGCACACGAGCCGACTTCAGCGTTCTTTTCTTCCAGACGCCACCTAAGAACTGTCTTTGGGCCCCTAATACACTAAACTAGTTGTCGCAATTCAAGCAAGTGGTATATTTGTGAAAAAACTGAGCTGCTACAGTTATGAAAATAATTAGGTTGTTGCAATATAGCGTTCTATGAAGGATTTCTCGATCTTTATACGATAGATACATAAAATAAATGTCTCATTTTATTTGCAGTAATCTTTGCAATGTCCTTGAAGCATGGTTTCTGTGTCGTGAATAAATGAGAATCGGAAAATAAAAAAGAGAACTAATGATTGCGATGCCCCGGCTGCGGAGCTGGTTACGAGGGACAACGCCAAAAGCGACGGCATCAACAACGCGAAACGCAGGAACGGGCGCCAAAGAGCTGCGCTATAAAACAATATTTTGCTCAGTTAGGAGACTGTGCAAAGAAGCAAATAGTGTACCCCCTGCATCGCATTTCATGATGTTAGGGGTGTATCATAAAAATCACAAATTCCAACATCCCTCGTTGAAAATACAGGTTTAATAACGGTTCAAGTGAAAGCTTTTCATAAGCACAGAAATGCAAAGTTTCCGAGGGCATAACTTGGAAAACGCTCCAAATAGCTTGTAACAATGGAATGACGAAGATTTGCGAAAGTTTAAAATAAAAATAAAAATACCGATGATCGTCTCTACTTCAATGACGTAAGTCCTAGTAATTGCACTAAGGCGCTTATATTTACAGCCATCAAGTTTTTCACTTCAGAATAATATGGTCAGATAAAAAACCTAGCAGAAAAGTTAAATCATTATGTGCACATTTTCGCAAAAGTGTCATTCGTGTCATTTATTTTTCCTCCTAAGAAATACAGGTGCTTTTATGAAAGTTGACGGCCTACTCCTTGTAACACCGCATTACTGCTATTTGTGCAAATTATTTGTAGGGAAGCCACCACTGCAGATCTAGGGTTTTCCGCTAGTCATGGTGTGTGGCCAAACGACCAGGTGTATGTATATAACATGAGAATACCAGAAATTCCATGGCTGCGGTCACATGGTAAGTATGACATCGTAATAAATAAAGGCGCGTCAAATATGTATGGTAAGAACTAGTATGGGATTTCCGGCCAAAGTTGACCTTTGGACAACGATCGCTTCTGGAGGGGAGGGAGCAGAACTCAGTGTTATAGCAGATAGCATTATACCATACGTTCAAAAAGGATTTGTACCGTACCTACGAAACTTCCTTAATAGAAGACAAATAATAAAGTCACAGTCAACAAAAAAGACAAGACTCATCTGAAAAGACGTACGAATCAGATAAGGCAAGGATAAGGCACGAAACCGTAGGCAAGCTCTACACCACTGGGGAGCGGCTGTCTAGCACTGCCATTTCTTTATTCTTTATTCAATGATTACCTCGCTCAGCCCGAGGGCGCTACAGCAGGGGGGTTATAGAGTGGAAAAAAACACATCTTCATTTATGGAGCACACTTGATGACATGAAAGCCGATTCCATTCACTGATGGATCGAACAAAAAAGGAACTGGCATACATGTTAGTTCTGGCACGGTATTCCAAAATTTTAAAACAATGATCTGTGCGAGCAGAGACATAATGTGGTCTATGTAAGTATATTTCCTTTCGAATGCCTGTTTTGTTGTGGTATATTTGGTACAACAGTTTAAGTCGTAATTTCCTTCTTCGAGAGGAAATTACGTGGCTTAAACTGAGCCATATGTTACTGTTGATACCAAGTAACTAAACTTTCACCAGGAATTATTAGAAATAACAGTGGGCGCGCTAGTGAACGCTAGGAGCTCTGGTTATTACTTATAAACTACCCAGAATGTTTAAACTCTGATTTTAAGGGAAATATTTCTTGTCACATATTGGTGGCGCGAATAGAGAATGACAGGGGGAATTAAATTAACTGGTACTTAACAAAAAGATCTGTCTCCATCGGAATCAAATCATATCTCTGATATTCTCAGCCTAGCGCTCAAACCACTACTACACACCTGGCTCGTTCGTGCAGGTCATTATTCTCCTTTTCTGTCGTAACGATGCTAGTAGCGAGGTCAATGACGATTCAATCATAATGATGATAGTAGGGATGGCAATCACGACATAGTTAATGTAAACAGTCATTTCAAGCAACTTTCTCGATTTCTGCTTCTGAGCAGACTTATGGAGAGTCCAGTAATTTTTAATCAAGCAGGGGCAACTCGATTCGATATGGGGGAAGGTACGAACAAAGAACAACGGCAACAGCAGAAAGGGAAAGCTATTCAGATATAAGCTAAATAAACTTAAAACCGAAGCAGCATGAAGAACACAACACAATTCTAACAATGTTACTATATATATATATATATATATATATATATATATATATATATATATATACATGAAGAAAGGAGTAGAAGATTGTGATGGCAGAGAGGTTAATGTGGAAGCCAGAGGCCAAATAAACAGGTATAACAGGCAGAAAAGCAGTTAAACGAAGGGAAGACTGGAATGTGAAGTCATGTGCAACACTTTATAACTTCCATAGGCCATTATCGCTATAGGTTACGCTGGGCATACAATGAAAGGCGACCGCCTTTAACTCTGAGTCCAGCTTTCTCCTGACGTGAAGGTGTCGAGTAAGGTTTCAAAAACATGGCTTCCATAAGGGGACCACCATGTTTAAAATTTCTAGTTTGAAGCCGTTCTATAAAAAAGAAAAATCAATACCTGAGATTGTAATAGAAAACGAGTTTGATATTGCTACGTGGTAGTGACAAGGCCGTAGACACCAAACAAACTACAGGGCTGATATCCCTGAAGTCAAACTTTTACTGGGTTGATTGCCCCCGTAAAAGAGCTCAGCATCTCGGTGGCGGCGATAGCAGCAATAGTGGTCACTTTTAGAAGAATTGAGAATGCCCGCTGCATTTAGAACTGCTCAGCTTAAAGTCGGCGCAGAAAACATCTAGATAAACCAGAAAGAATACTTGAAAATTCTGGAACAGCACGGAACCTGTTGTGCTTGCCTGCGACCATTTCGCAGTAATCTCGGCGCATCTCGCGCTACTAAGAAATTGATAAAGCCACTTCTGATAAAGGCTGCGCTGCTTAGTAGGACACGGACAAAGGAATTGGACAAACGCTCATGTTTCGCGACACCGAGAATAAACAAAAACCACAAGATAGTTCCGTGTGCTGTAATCACAGTGATAAGGCCTCACGGCGACGACCATTGAAAACAACAAATAGTAACCTTCGCGGAATTGCTACCCCCTTAAAAAGCATTGCCTCAATCCTAAAAAGTAGAAGGTAAACACAGTCATTAGAAATTAAAACATCAAGCACTTTAATGCGCCTAATAAGGCTTCAGGCGCACAGCATTGACGATTTCTGGTGGTGCCCTGCTCCTCTGGGATGTGGTCGTATTGTCACGGGCGACTTAGTAGTCCAGTTGCCCAATACCTCGAATGATTTTTACGAGCCGAAATACCGCCGTAAGGACGTTTTACTCTATCCATGACGGAGAATCGGTGTTCAAATCCAGATTTGGTCTCCTGCCTTGTACTGACCGTCGCGTCTTCACACATTGTAGCGTCGGGAGTTGGTTTTTTTTTTTTTTTTTTTTTTTTTTTTTTTTTTTGGTGATAGTATTTTATGCATAGACGGGCGAGTCGCCGGGCTTCCTCTGCACGCCGAAAGTATGCGGCGACGTCCAGGTCCTCCTCGTATGTGACGAGCGGACGCATTGCTCCGAGTGTAGCCGTCGGCCATACATCAGCTGGAACGGGATTGACCTGGTAGTGTCCTGAACGGCAGGGGTTTAAGCAGAGATCAGATAGAGCAGTATAATGGGCCAGTTCTTTTGTTCGGTATAGAGATCAACCAATCATGTCTGCATGATGGTCTTGTTCAGTCATCCTGCAAGTCCGTTCGGGTGCGGATGGTACGCCGTTGTAGGTAGGTGTCTTGCATAATTGTAGGATAAGATAGTTTGCGCCGGCTCCGCCGTAAATGCTGCTAGCCCGTCCGTGATAAGCACTTCGGGGGCACCGCGTCGCAGGACAATACTTTCTACTTGTATGACGAAATCATGAGGCAGGAGTTTCGCTTCATTGTAGCGGGTGATGTAATTGGTGACTACAATGATCTAGTTGTCCATTTCCAAAGTTGAGAACAGACCGAGGAGGTTCATCCTTCGTTTTTCAAATGACTTTATAAGTGATAGCGCCAAAAAAAGCTACCTTACACAGACAGAGCAACGACGCGACCAAGGTCATACCATACCACGTGACTGCACGACAGTTGCATAGCAATAACGGACGCGTATATCTGCGGTGCTCGAGAGGTAATTAAGACCATTATATTTCACTTTTATTTATAATTTACTTATACTTATATACTTATACAGCTATATTTTCTTTTATGAGAATATAACTTACACACTTTACGACCAATATGCGCCTAAAAATTATGGGCCACGCGTTTGACGCGGAGGTTTCTTGTGCTGTCAAACGATTAGTCACTTTGCGCTGCACACATTGCTGTCTAAATTTGACTCATAGATTTCATTTCGAATATAACGATGGAATATACCGTATATAGTGAATGGGGCCTAAGCCATGTGATCTGGATATAGACAAAGGGGGGTTCAGCTTTGCTAAATCAGTTTCTGCCAAAACGAAAAAAAAAAAAGTGCATTTCTTCTAACGCTCCATCATCGGCAGCCGCATCAGCCACGCCTTCACACTGTCTAAATCAGTCGGGGCTCATTTTGTGCTATTTTATATTCATATTTTAACTTGGACAGTGTGAAGTCACACTGTCTAAATCAGTCGGGGCTCATTTTGTGCTATTTTATATTCATATTTTAACTTGGACAGTGTGAAGGCGTGTCATAATTTTTACGTCGCTTTCATTTATTGTATTTCAAGTATGTATTTTAAGCACGCTATAGTCGTTGATGCTTGAAGCGTTTAATTTTTGCTTTTGTTTCTACGTCCTTACATTTAAAGTATATTCTTTGCCCTAATTCGATTTTGTACATTTTTCTCTGACGTTTTTCACAAGACATCTTCTTTACAACATTGTTATCCACGTGCCTATTTTATCATTAAATTACCGTCTTATGTCTTTCGTAATTTTTTACCTTTTATTTCTAAATCTGAACCACTTCTATTTTCTTTTTTTTTCGGCTCCACTATTGATACTGCATGGTTGTTCCTTGCACCTAAGCAGTAGTTACTTTCTTAAATCATTGATTTAAGAAAGTAACTGACTGAGGTTTCGTACCAGTGGAGATATTTTTATCAGTAATCATAAAGGCAAACGTATCATATGATTGCACTTTTAATTTTAAGTGGCAAAAAAAGGTCTAATGTATTAGTGGGTCTCCGTTTGAGATCGTAAATTGAACGTGCATCCATGCAGCTAGCCGGGCAAATTGTTGTTCTGCTTACTGAGTCCTTCCAGCGTAGCCACGTCGTCAAGTTTAAATGGATCCCCAGCCATTTCGGTATAGCAGGAAATGAAAGTGCTGATGCAGAAACGGGACAAGAGAACACAATAACGACAAACACAGCGCTGATGCAGAAAGCCAAGCTGGCTCATGAAGACCAGCCTTCAATTAACCTCTCTTTCTCAAGGCGTGACGCCGAAGCCTTACGGGCTCATTCAATGCAGTCTGCTATGCAACTGCGCTGGGACGATGCAAGCCATCAGCAGGACCGCATCTCTCGGCTAGATGCAGGTTTACGACTTCACGTACCATCTAAAGTTATACGGCGTCAAGAATATCTTCTCCATCGGTTATGGCTTGGAGTCGCGTATACACCAAAAGCTACCCCCATAAGATCGGAGTTGAAGCAAGCCCGAATTGCGTGAACTGCAACATTTCAAAGGCAATTTTTCATATTATTTGTGAGTGTGCTACCTATAATGACGCGAGGAGGTCCTTGGAAAATACACAAAAAAGGAAAAAACTCTGGTGTCAGGCCGAAACAAACGGATAGCTGATGCGTGATAAAGGCCCTATTCGATTTTCTAAATTGAAAGGGCCTAGATTCCCGCCTGTGACATTTGCGTGTGCTGTGAAGTGAGCGAGTATCACACGCGCTTGTGCTGAAACATGTGTCAACTGTCAGTGCACTTTGAACTTTTTCTGCTGAAGTGCCTCGTGCTTCCGTGTTTGTGCCGGTGTGTGTGTTCAGTGACAAGTGGTGCGTGCCCAAGACATATATGCGGCATGTTGCGTAATACGAGTGTGCATGGTCTCTTCAAGTTCGCGAGTACCACACGTGCATGTCGTACTTTGAGGTTTTCTGGTGAAGTGCATCGTGTGCGGGTTGCTGCGTTCGTGCTAGCATGTGAGAGTGCAATGTTCTTCGTAATTGTGGCGGTGTTCGTTCAGTGACAATTGGTATGTGTCCACGACATGTGCGGCATGTGGTGTTTCACGAGTGTCGTTAGTTGTGTGCATGGTCGCCTAAATAACACGGACCACAAATGAAACCTCACTGTACTATGACATCATCACCATTCATTCACACCATAGCTATCCTTTAACTTCCTCTTCCCCCCTTCCCCGGTGTGTAGTAGCACTCTCGGGTCTCTTTACCGCCGGCCGGCCTCTCCACCTTTCTTCTCATTAAAAATACTCTCTCTCTCATGCTTCTTTGGCCATTCATTGCCAACATTGACTTGCCGCGGCTTTCATAATTGCATTGAAATGCCTACTTGTGTGCATTCTTGATGGTAATGTTTATTATAGATGTTTGGCAGTAATTCATCACGGTGTAGTAGCACAAGCGAATAATCGATAGAAGCGATAATCATGTTCTTATAAGGCATCGTTTTGATTATTGAAGCATTAAATTAGTCAATAAATTCTGCGCAGGTCACCCCTACCAACTCCTTTATTCGGATGAGAACAAATGCATGGTGTTAAAGATTCCAGCACAAAAAGCTACTGGGAAGGCTAAGGAACGCATTGGCGACCCTGGTTTCAAAGGTGCGTACAAACACGTCTTGTACAAACTCTTTCCTATTGCAGTAATGGCGTTATAAAAAGCCCAAATTCATGTATATACGTGCATCCCGATATTTTTGTTGTTAGCGTCGGACAAAGCTTTCAGCAATGTGGGCAAAAGGTCTTGGAGTATCGGTGCGAGAGTTTTTTCCTTCGATAACCATGACCATCAAGTTGTCTAGCGTCAGTGCCCTGAAGCCACTGAAGTTATGAAATACGCCGTATTTAAGAGCTCCAAATTTTTTACCTCATGGAGTTCTTTTAACGTGCCCTCACAACGCAATGTTACATGCATGCCTTGGTTTTCGCCTCTATCGAAAAGTGGCCGCTGCCTGGATTTAGCCCGCTGACCTTTGGTGTTCAGCACACCAACGTCCTAAGAACTGAGCTGAGTGGCGGGGCTATCCTTGCTAAGGGAAAATTATGCCGTCCTTCTCGAGATAATTCCCAAAATTTCCCTTTGACACTGTGGTGCTTTTAACAGCTGGAGTTCTGTTGCCGCACCGAATAAGAGGCAATTGATTCATTTACATCTCCATCGTCGTAATCGCTCCACACTACGTTTTCTTGTAAAGCTGCAATATTTGCAGTGGTAGCCGAATCACGAATATGTCTTTTTTCAAGGCAGTAGTGCACTTCTGTTGGTAGTACTACATGCGGAGAAGCAGTGTGCGCAAAGTGAACTTAGAGCACAAATTTGTGAGTTCCTGTGTCTGACACAAAGAATTTGTGCACACATGCGGCGAAAAGTACGCAGAGCATTTCGTTTCCCCATAGCACGTATGACAAGTTTTGTAACTCAAATAGTTTGAATGAATATTGCTACAAGAACCTTCAACGTTTTTTTGATCAAAAAATGTATTTTTACGAAGGAGATGGAATATGTAATCAGAACTGAGAAATGTACTCATTTTAGTGCTCTGGGCTCTCGCGCGTTCGTCGGATTTCTGGAAGGCAGGCTTTACTTTGAAGGAAAAACTACCATGAGATTAGGCAAGGTATAGTTCTCGGTAAGAAGTGATGATTATTGCAAACTGCCATTTTCTCATTCAGCGACGCACGTCGACACCATGTACCGCACTCGCTTTCTGAAATGTTGAACCAATCTGTGGGCAGCGTCAGCAGAAACGCTGCTCCGAAGTCAGGTTGTCGTTGCAGCTGGCAGCGTTGTTGGTTGCACATAACAAGGAATTTGCCTGTTGCTCTCATGCGAACACTACCAGTGATGGCTTTAAAAGTTCTTACGCGAACTTACCCTCTTAGTAGTGTGTCCTCGTTTAGCTCAAGCGCTTCGTGCATCGAAAGATGCCATGCGGTTTAAAACCGCCTGAGTCATATGAAAGAATAGACCTCGAAGTCAACACGGCTATGTTGCCACGCTTTCCCATTTGGTACATTATATTTTTTCTGTGTTCATAAAACATTCCAATAAATACGGCGAGGAAGCTAAGCGCGGCTGTAACGACAAGTCATAAAGGAGTAATATAATTACTCAGTGACATCCATCCAAGTGCAGCCGCAAGGCTACAAAAGAATGTTATACAGATTTCTCAGAAATTTCGGCGGCTACAAAGGAAAGCCATACAGCTTTCTCAGAAACCTCGTAATTGCTGAAAAATCTGTATAGATTTCCTTTGTAGCCGTGTAGCTGCGCTTGGGTGAATGTCAATGAGCAATTACTCTCTTATTACAAATCTACTCCACCTTGGGGGATTCCCCTAAATATTCTACCAGCACCATTCTGCCTTCGAGTTATTGACAAATTCGCTTTTGCCCTACCACATGATCTGCTGATCATCCTGATTAACTCAGTTGGCGGAACGACTGCCCCAGAAAGCTGGTGGTCTCGAGCTCGATCTCCGGATTAGGACGAATTTTTCTTTAATTACGAAGTTTCTGAGAAAGCTGTATAGCTTTTATTTGTACCCGTGTGGCTGCGCTTGGATGGATGTCAATAAGTAATTACTGTATTATTACAAATCTAGTCCATGATGGGGGATTCCCCTAAATATTCGGCTAACGCCAAGTCAGTGTATTTTGTACACCTCCGGATTAACGTTCGCAATATAGCGCCCTTTGTAGCTTATGCGCTGGTAGATTTCACATAGCATACACAGTTCGACTTCACAGACTTGGATTTCATGCAGCATACCTCGATGAAAGCAATATTCTAACTTAACACATGAGTGCTCAGTTACTGATATCCAACACAAACCAGCCACACAGTTACTAAGCAATTTTTAAGAGCGTGTCGAACTAGCTGTCTACCCACTTACTTTAAATCAGAACGATGTTGAATTTGGGCTTAGTTTGTAAAATGCATTCTTTTAGTGGAAAATAGAAAGGACGAGTTATGAAAGCTAGACTCATGGCTCACCCTTAATTTCAACAGATGGCATCATCATCATCATCATCATCATCATCAGCCTGATTATACCCACTGCAGGACGAAGGCCTCTCCCATATTTCTCCACTTAACCCGGTTCTGTGCTAGCTGTATCCACTTGACCCCTGCGAACTTCTTAATCTCATCCGCCCACCTAACTTTCTGCCGCCCCCTGCTAAGCTTTCCTTCTCTTGGAATCCAGTTTGTTACCCTCAGCGACCATCGGTTATCCTCTCTTCGCACTACATGTCCTGCCCATGTCCATTTCTTCTTCTTAATTTCTACTAGAATGTCGGTAACTTGAGTTATTTCTCTGACCCACTCTGCACGCTTTCTATCTCTTAATATTACCCCTACCATTTTTCGTTGCATAGCCCTCTGGGTTGTCCTCAACTTAAGTAGAACTCTCTTGGTTAGCCTCCACGTTTCAGCCCCATAGGTGAGTACAGGCAAGATGCAATTGCTGTTGTATACTTTCCTCTTGAGCGATACCGGTAAGCTGCTAGTCATAATCTGCGAGTGCTTGCCAAATGCGTTCCATCCCAATTTTATTCTTCTTGTTATTTCCTTTTCATGGTCCGGATCTGCGGTTACTACCTGTCCTAAGTAGACATATTCGCCTACTATTTCCAGTATTTTGCTACCTAATGTAAACTGCTGTTCCTTCCCGACGCTGTTGAACACTACCTTAGTCTTCTGCATATTGATTTTCAAGCCTACCTTTCTACTCTTCCTGTCTAGGTCATCAATTATTATTTGCAGTTCATGCGCGAGTTGCTTAGCAAGGCAATGTCATCAGCAAATCGCAGATTACTGAGGTATTCTCCATCTACCCTTATCCTTAACTGCTCCCACTCCAAGTCTCTGAATACTTCCTCTAAACAAGCTGTGAATAGTACTGGGGAGATTGTGTCTCCTTGCCTAACACCTTTCTTTATGGGAATTTTGTTACTTTCTTTATGCAGAATTATGGTTGCTGTGCAGCCACTATATATATCTTCCAGCACTTTCACGTACGGCTCGTCCCTGATTTCACAATGCCTGCATCACCGCCGAGGTTTCAACTGAGTCAAATGCTTTTTCGTAATCAATGAATGCTATGTATAAGGGCTGGTTATATTCCGAGCATTTTTCTATCACCTGATTGATGGTACGAATACGATCGATAGTAGAGTACCGTTTCCGAAACCCTGCTTGATCCTTTGCTTGATTGCAGTCTAAGGTTGTCCTGATTCTATTAGCGATTACCTTAGTAAATACCTTATACGTAACAGACAGCAAGCTGATTGGTCTGTAATTTTTAAGGTCACATGCCATATTGGCAGGGAAATAATATACATGTACAACAATAAGTAAGATAACGACAGCCCATGCACCCGAACCTTTGCCCATGCTTTAGAAGACAAACAAACCAGCAGATTCACCTGGAAGCACTTGTGCTTCTGTTCTTGAGAATACGCACCAGTTCACGTAGATAATAATACAGAGGCAGTACGAACTTGTTTAACGCATTAATTTCGTATTTCAAAGTCTGGCAGAATTATCTACCTGTTTAGTGCTTGACATCGAGCAGCACACGTGTGCTAATTACTTTGCGCTGGGTGCACAGTGGTCGGGTGGGGCAGGGAACCGGTTGTAATGTTCGGCTAGGTAGCAACGTTTTACTCGTATGTGGAATTGTTGTATTAAGGCTATGCGCAAAAAAGACAACACAAAAAACAGAGGCAACGACTGTTTTTTGTGTTGTCTTTTTTGCGCATAGCCTTAATGGCGTTACATGATTCAAGCCAACTAGCCCGACAACAAATCTTGTTGAGGAATTGTTCTAGTCTGCTGAACGTATCGGAATATGCCATTGAGACGCGTAATCATGTGTTCAAAGCAGCATTCTCCTCATGAAAGAGGACAATGACCCGGTCATTTCGGCATGTCGCTGGCCGATTGGAGCGTGGCTCGCTCTCCACCGATGTGCGGCCGTCTTTAAACAGGTTGTACCACTGCTTCATCTGTGTGCTGCTCATATAATCGTGACCAAAAGCCGTATAAATCTTCCGAATAGTTTGCAGTTGGATGTCGCTCAGTTTCTGGCAAAATATGATGCAGTATCGCTGCTTCAGTCGCTCCGCCATCTTGCTTGCAATCAAAATCCGACGGGAGCACTGCGCACTACCTCACTCAAACTCTGCGTCCCAGCGATTGACGCTATCGGCATGCGGGAAAAAATCGCTCATGTGCGCGAAGGTTCAAGGTAGGCTCATACAAGCGCACTTGTTGTATATCTATTAGACGTTCGCAAAACATAAGGTAGGATACTTTTCTAAGATGCTTCGTATCTGGGGGTGTGGTCAAGCTCACGCACAGAAGTGAAAGTCTGGGGTGCTATGGGTAACAAAAGCCTGGTACCCATCTATAGGATTTATGTAAAAATGACAGGATACACATACGTGGAAATCCAGAGCATATTTTGATGCCGTACGTGTGGAATGGTCCATTTTCCGAAAGATTCTTGTAGTTCGAGCATGATCGTGCTTCAATGGACAGAGCGGCACAAGCTTTCCTGAAGGACCAAGGGGTCATGAAGCTTCAGTAGCCAAGCTGCCGCCCCGTCCTCAATGTCAAGTTTCAGCACCGAGCGAGAATATTTGGGCGAAAAAGAAGGCTTTCCCGGTGCTTAGGCTCAAGTTCGTGTATTTCTGTATAACTATGGGTTGCCATTCAGGAGCAACGTTAGCTTCCGCAGGCGGGCAGAGAGCTGGGGGTAGCATTTCTCTGGAGACTACTAGTCGGGAAGCACTTGCTTCTAGATCATCTTTTATTTAATTGCTTATTGCTTTTTTATTCTCATGTTTTCGTTTTACTTTAGAGGGCAATACGTGCATACACCATTTTTGTTCCCGTGGAAAGAACCGAGACTGTTTTGCCTTCCATGTGCGTAAACATTTTAGAATCGTCTGCTGTTTTATATTTAAGCGATAAAGATGTTCACAAAGTTATAATTTCACTATCGAGAAATACGGCCATTCCTGTTATTCGATATATTATTGCCGCGAAGCTTGGTTTTGTTCAGCTGTTTGCTCATGCTTAATAACGCCGGCACGTTGATTTTTTAATGCGAAAGCATTACTTGACTGTTTGCTATTTGGTGTCATGAGAAATTAAATACAAAACGTGCACGCAGTCTTGTAGGCACGTTTCCGTAGTTGGGTGCAGAGATATAATAAATAGAATATTGCATGAGATGGAGGTTGAAACAATTTTAATGTCAAAATTAGTCGATGTGGTGAGATTAGGTAAATAATTATAGGCAAAAATGTCCACTTAGCATCAAAATAGCTACAGATGTCCATATAGAGCGCGAACGTGCAAAACCGGTAGTGACATTAGTATAGAGCGGAAATAATCGAAATTGGAGTGCAAAAGCACTAGCAAGACTAATAAAGGATTGCAATAGATTAGAAGTGATAAGATGAATTATTCAAAAAACAATAATTAAGAGAGAATTTGCCGAAAAACGTAAAAAAAAAGATGCGCTTGTGGGGACGTCATGCCAAAGCGGTTGGCATGGGGACCGCCGCCGATGTCTTCAAGGCCCATCCTAGCAACAACGTGACGTCATTGGAGAGGGTGGCGGCGAAAGTGGTAGCAGGATGTAAAATGTCCACGGCTGGGGACGCCATGGCCTATCCCAGCAACAACGTAGCGTCATGGAAGAAGACGGCGGCGAGAGGGGGATAGTCATGGCGCGATGAACTATCTGCCACCGGTGACGGCATGGCGTATCTTAGCACGACGTGACGTAAAGAAGAAAGCGGCTGCGAGGGTAGTGGTGCCAGGTAAAACTTCCACCACCGATGATGCCTTGGCGTAGTACAAAGTGATGACATGAACAGGTGGCAAGGAGGAGGCATCAATGTTTTCGCGTTTCTTCAAAGCAGATGGCCACTAATATCTCTAACGTTTTTACCTGCGACGGGAGATGCAACAGGATTTATCTTGAACGAACGGAGCTACGCACAACTGCTTCTACATTATTCCATACTATGTGACCGGTTTAGCGCTTATCTCGAAAGTTCCATGGTAGCAATGAATGAAGCGCAGCCGAAAGCAGGAGATATTCTATTATTCGACAACCGCCGCGCATAATCGTTGCTACCATCCCCACTGACTTCACCACTTACTTGCAGGCGCGATTGAGCTTGTCGAAGTGTTTCTTTTTCAAGCCTTTCGCCATTTTGTCGACAATCGACCTGTCGTCACCACATCGAGATATATTATTGAGAAATTAAATACTAGCTCAGCAGCTAAGTAGAAAAAATAACAGTTGAAAATTTTTCATTGTCGCCTTTACATTACTATATGTTCTTTCTTGTATGTATGGACGCCGCGGGGGAATCCCCGCTGACTAATGTCATCAGGGGTAGGGGCAACCCCGTGTAACCCAGCCCGCGAGGAGGCATGGGGGCGCTGTTAGAGACTGTCTTCACTCCCCCTCCGGCGTGCCAGGGCCGTCCTGGGAAACACTGAGGCTTTCGGGCATCTCAGCAGGCTAAGAGAGTGAAGGCGAAGCGAAAGCAGAACTGGTGCAAGCACCCTCTGAGAGTCTGTCAGTAGTACCGCTGTGAGACCAGAGGGGTGGAGGATGAAGCCTCCACTCGCGCTTCCGGTACGTAGGCGGTAGGTCCCAAAGAGTTTTGCAACGGGGCCGGCGTCCAATCCAAGACGCTTAACAAAGTTTGGTAGAATCGGGCTCTCGCGTGGAGCGCAGCACGAAGAGTTACCGAAGTCGGGGGCGCGAAGGCGTCTGGCAGGGGTGCACGTCATAGGAGTGCACCACGGTTGTTGCGATCCCGCCTGCCCGAGCACGTGGGTGCAATCCACAACACGACCAACGCGGTGGCAGTAGTTGACAAGTCCGCCACGCGCGCTGGGAGAGCTGCAGGATACGTTTTCAGCTCGACGATGACCAGACGTAAACTGGGACAAGAGCGGTCCCCGGCGTGGGTGTCCGCCATTTTGTGGGACTTAGCTCTTGGGAAGGGGCTCGGCCTGGGCGATCCCATGTAAGCCCGGGGGATACTTGTTGGCGAGCTAAACTCTTCTTCCCCTTCATGGTTCACTGCCTTGTCGTGGCGGAGGGGCTTGCGAAACTCGATGAAGTCGTGAGCTCTGCTGTGTAGGGCCACCCAAGATAGACAGGTCACGGCAGACAGTTCTGACAAAATGTGATTCACTGGAGAAGGTAATGGCAACCCACTCCAGTATTTCCTGCCAAGAAAACCCTATGGCCAGTCACAATACCATTAATGATATGGCGCCGGAAGATGAGCCCCCCAGGTTGGAAGGCGTCCCACATGTTACTGTGGATGAACAAAGGTCGATTCCTAGTAGCTCCAGGACGAATGAAGCGGCTGGGCTAAAGCCAAAAGGAGGCTCAGTTGTGGATGTGTCGGGAAGCGACCGGAAAGTCCGATGTTGCAAGGAGATATATCACATAGCAACAAGGAATGTAAGATCTATGACGCAAGGTAAACTGGATGTCGTCAAGCGAGAAATGGACAGATTGAACATTGATATCTTGGGTATCAGCGAGCTCAAGTGGACCGGAATGGGAGAATTTAACACCGGCGACCATTATGTCTTTTTTTGTGGGCACGAATCCAAGAGAAGGAATGGAGTCGCTCTCATAGTAAACAGAAGAATGGGCAAAGCAGTGCTAGGGTACAACCCCAAAAACGACCGAATGATTTCGCTTCGGATCCAAGGTCACCCTTTCAACATAAAGTTATCCAAGTCTATGCACCGACCACTGCTGCTGAAGAAGCTGACGTTGAGAGATTTTATGCGGACCTACAATGCCTTTTAGACCGCACCCCATCATCAGACGTCGTTTTTCTCATAGGAGACTGGAATGCTAAGGTAGGGAGTGAAGAAATATCCGGAATTATAGGCAAGTTCGGTCTTGGCGAGCCAAATGAAGCTGGGCAGAGGCTAGTAGTTTTGTCAAGAAAACAACCTGACCATAGCGAATACTCGTTTTCAACAGCACAAGAGGCGCCTGTACACATGGACTTCACCGGACGGTCTGTACAGGAATCAGATCGATTATATTCTTTGCCGGCAGAGATGGAGAAGCGCTATACAAGCAGTAAAAACAAGGCCTGGGGCCGATTGTGGCACCGATCATCAGCTTCTTGTTGCCAAAATTAAGCTTCGATTGAGGAAAACGCAGAAAACTAGAAGGCCTTTCAGGTATGATCTGGATCAAATTCCATTAGAATATGCTGTGGAAGTGAGGAATCGATTTCAAGAATTAGATCTAGAAGACAAAGAGCCCGAAGAGATGTGGACTGATGTTCGTGATATAATACAAGAAGTTGCTACTAAGGTAGTTTCAAAGCAAAAGAAGTGCAAGAAAGCAAACTGGTTATCTGAAGAGGCTTTGCAAATAGCTGAGGAAAGGAGGATGGCAAAAGTTATGGGGGAAAGAGAAAGATACAAGGTTCTCAATGCGGATTTTCAGAAAATAGTAAGGAGAGATAAGAATGCCTTCCTGAACATACAGTGCCAAGCAGTTGAGGACAACAGCCAATTAAGGAACATAAGAGCTCTGTATAAGACAATCAAAGGTATCAAAGGAAGCTTCTGTGCTAAGCTGGGCGTGATAAAGGACAAACAAGGCAAGGACCTCACTGAAGCCTCAGAGATAAAGAAGAGGTGGCAGGAATACACAGAAGAACTGTACAAGAAGGACCCGAATGTGCAAACCCAACATAAGACGGTTGTGATCACTGATCTCGAGCCGGGCATCCTGAAGAGTGAAGTTAAATGGGCCTTAGCCAGCCTTGTCTGAACAAAGCTAGCGGAATTGATGGCATTCCAGCTGAGTTGCTTCAAAACCTCAACCATGACGCTGTTAACATTCTGAATACATTATGTCAGAAGATTTGGACAACTCTGCAGTGGCCACAGGATTGGAGGAGGTCAGTTTACATCCCCATTCTAAAGAAAGGCAGTACCAAAGATTGTTCCAACTACCGCACGATCGCGCTTATTTCGTATGCTAGCAAGGTGATGTTGAAAATCCTCCAAGGTAGGCTGCAGCAGTATGTGGATCGGGAGCTTCCGGACGTGCAAGCTGGGTTTCGCAAGGGCAGAGGAACTAGAGACCAAATTGCTAACCTTCGCTGGATCATGGAAAAAGCAAGAGAGTTCCAGAAACCCATCTACTTCTGCTTTATTGATTATGCGAAAGCGTTTGACTGCGTAGATCACAGCAGATTGTGGCAAGCTCTCCAAGAGATGGGAGTTTCAATTCACCTCATCTGTCTCCTCAGGAACCTGTATGAAGGGCAAGAGGCCACAGTCAGAACTGGGCATGGTCTTACTGATTGGTTTCCGATCGAGAAAGGAGTGAGGCAAGGCTGCATACTGTCGCCCTGCCTATTTAACCTATATGCAGAGTGCATCATGAGGAAGGCGGGTCTGGACGAGTCTTCAGCTGGAGTGAAGATTGCTGGAAAACGTATCAACAACCTTAGATATGCGGATGATACCACTTTAATGGCAGAAAGTGAAGTGGAACTCAAGAGACTTCTGATGCGCGTACAAGAAGAGAGTGAGAAGTTTGGGCTTAAACTGAACATTAAAAAGACAAAGATCATGGCGTCTTGCCCTATCAAGTCCTGGAGCATCAAGGGACAAGAAGTGGAAGCTGTGACAGATTTTCTGTTTTTGGGCTCCAAGATTACCTCGGAAGGAGACTGCAGCCATGAAATTAGGAGACGCCTGCTTCTGGGAAAGAGAGCAATGGTTAGCCTTGACCGCCTAGTAAAGAGCAGAGACATTAGTCTGCCAACCAAGATCCGTATAACCCGTGCTATGGCCTTTCCAGTTGTGATGTATGGATGCGAGAGTTGGACTGTGAAAAAGGCTGACCACCGAAGAATTGACGCGGTTGAATTGTGGTGCTGGCGAAGACTCTTGAGAGTTCCTTGGACTGCCAGAAGATCAAATCAGTCGTTATTGTCGACCATAAACCCTGACTGCTCATTGGAGGGTCAAATTTTAAAGTTACAGCTCAGCTACTTTGGTCATCTGATGAGAAGAGAGGAGTCGCTGGAGAAAGATTTGATGTTGGGAAAGGTTGAGGGTCGCCGGAGAAGGGGTAGGCAGCGAACGCGATGGTTAGATGGCATCCTCGAGGCACTGCAGATGAAGTTATGTGATGTTAGGAAGATAGTGAGAGATCGGAAAGCGTGGCGTGACATGGTCCATAGGGTCAGGAAGAGTCGGACACGACTGAACGAAAGAACTGAACGTTCTTTCTTATAAAAATCATCTATGAGAAAATAGAGATATCTAAGTAGCTCTTTGCTTGTACCTTGCTTTGTCCACTAGAGCAGAAAGGACTCTTTCATACACCGCCAATAACCCTGTCTTCTGCCAGCTGCTAGCTCACAATTGTCCCCGCAAACTTCCTGACCTTATCGGAATACCTGACTGGTTTCTGACGTCGGCCACGTACCACGCTTTCCCTCCCTGTGTATTTGTTTCTGTGCTCTGAGAAAACACCGGATTTGGTGCTTTGCATTACCAAGGTACTAAATTTTCTTATGCAGGCCATTAATTTGGTGTATTCGGCTTTCGCCGTGCTGTTCAGCATTTGCGACAGTCTGCTCTAGAAAGCAAAATGACAACCAGCCCTTTATTTATCTAACCGCATCTTTATTACACAAGAATAGATAGACAGATACGCATATTTTAATAAAGAAACAGGCGATTTGTGTGAAATATGTGACTGACTTCCAGGTTAAGACTGCAAGCTTGACTGAGAGTAATTCAAAGACAAAATCTCAAAAATATGATGCTGACAAAATTCTTTCCTTGAACAAAAAAAGATTCGGAGTTCTAAAGCGCGAGAAACATTCTCTGTCGTAAACATCTCATAATAACTTGCCGTGATGGTGCAGTTTTTCGGGCGCTCCATGCTGTGCCCAAGGATGCGGAATTGCATGTCGGCCTAAGACTACCTTACGTTCTAGATAAAACCAACCGGCTCACCAAATGCGACACGCGAAATGGTAGCTTCGGCACTAAATTAACCTGGAACCTCCTCAAATGCTTCATAGATCCTCCTAAATCTCGAAGAGAGCAGCAGCATAACCTCAGAAAGGTCCGCCGTGGGACACCCTTGCCGATACCAATCTTTGTAACACACAAAACTCTGCCCCCCCAACAGAATACGGAGGCAACGACCATTTAGATTTCGACCGAGACCTCGACGTGAGTGAAATTCAGGCCGCACTCACGACAATGTGCCTTGGCACTGCCCCATGCCATGGCTGATCATAGTTGGCCTCCTTATAAACCTCAACAGCGATGCACTCGAGAACCTGACTTGTCATACCAACGAGTGCGAGTGCTCCGTGGGGCTACCACAAGAATGGAAGACAGCAGATGTGAGCTTACCATCTAAACCCGAGAAGGAAATTGGCAGCACTAATTTTCGCCCGATATGACATCTTGCACGGGAAAGATCATGGCGAAAGTAGTTAAGCTCCGCCTCTCTCGCTACCTCGAATACAACAGCCTGCTGCACCACAGTATGTTTGGCTTCCGAAGTCACCTATCAACCCAAAATGTCCTCCTGCAACTCAAGCATGAGGTCATCGACTCAGCCCGTAAACGAAGCCTACGCGCCACATTGGCACTTGATTTAAAGGGAGCATTCAATAATGTCAGACACTCCAAGATCTTGGACAACATTCAAAGCCTGCACTGCGGAGTTCGCACCTATAACTCCGTTAAGGAATTTCAGCAAAACGCCAAGAACACATTACAGTGGGCGATACAGGATCCAACCCCATCAATGTAGCAACGAGGGGCACACCACAAGGAGCGGTGCTCTTCCCGCTTCTTTTTAACCTGACCCTTTTCACCTTCCGCGCCGACTCAACGCCACAGAAGGCATACACCATGCCCTGAATGCAGGTGACATCATCGTTTAGGCAACAAGAGGCTACTGCGGACAGATCGAGGACACACACCAGGAAGCAGCCACCAGCCACACTGGGCAGAACTACGTCAGCGACTGCGGACTTACCTGTTCTTCCACCAGATTGAAACTTCTAGTCATGCGCCCGCGTGGCAGCACTAAACCAATCCAAATTAAGACCCACGATACGCCCATTCCCGAAGCAGACACCATTCGCATCTTCGGCCTGTAACATAGCAACAAAAAAGTAAACACGACTGCTATCACGATGCTCCGGACGACGTGTGAATAAGTCAGCAGATTTATCTCACGTATTACGACCAAGAAGAATGGCATGCGAGAAAACAACTAATCCAGGCCTTTATCGTCAGCCGCATAACCTACGTAACCCAGTACCTCAAGCTACGAAAAAATGACCTCACGCAACTCGATACCATACTTCGCAAGGCCGACAAGTGGAAGCTAGGGCTACCACTCACCGTGTCTCCCGACCGCCTCCCTAAACTTGGCGTCCACAACACCATCGACGAACTCATACAGGCTCACCTTGTGGAGCAAACTATCCGCCTCTCTGCTACCGCCATTGAACGGCAAGTACTTGAACAGTTTGACATTAGCCTTCCCAGCACCACGCACAAGACACAGCACATACCATATGAATGGAGAGGAAAACTTCACCCCATGCCCCTACTACGCCATATGCACACCGAATATCACGAGGCACGACGCAAAGCACGACCCATGATGATGAATAAGCACTGCGCCAATTACAAAGGAGCCCTCGTGGATGTTGCGGGTCCCTGCGAAGGTATCACAACAGCAGCCATCACTCGTCTAGGTCATACAGTAGTGGGCCTGACGCCTAGAAATTCAGACGTTGCACAAATGTAGGAAGCAGCGATCGCATTAGCTGCAACACATACCGATTCCACATACATCATCACCGACTCCCAAATAACCTACATAAACTACATGCGAGGCCGAGCTTCTCCCTTGGTCTGTAAAATCAAATTTCAAGCCAGACACCAGACCTCAGAGAAAGAGCTACGATAGGTACGTGGTCATCAAAGGGTAGAGGGCAACGAGTGTGCACACGATGTAGCCTGTGAATTCCTCTGCCGGGAATCCTCATCACTCCCCTAACGAGCCCCAGCCTCTCACTACATAACGCGAGATACTTAAACACATCCGCTCAGCCAGACAAATATTCCCAGCACCTGCTAAAGGATGACAAATCAGTGGAGTGTCACCTCAGGCATTTGCAAATATTGTTCTACAATAGCTCAGCTAGACCACTCAAAATAAGTCCGGGTACTTTCTCACCCGAATGCACATTTTGCAGCCAGAAGCGTACCTTTCCCACATGGTATGAGCGTACCTTTACCACATGGTATGAGTGCAGCGGTGGCGTAGCGGTAGAACATCCGCCTCGCGTGCAAGAGGACCGGGGTTCAAATCCCGGTGCCGCGCAATTCTCCACCGGATTTAAAAAAAATAAAAAAAATCCGCGTGTCGATGGAATAGCATAAACAAGTTTGGGGTGCGACCTGATGCCGGTGAACACCTCCGGCAACGCACTCCCTCACCAGAACAGGAGTTGGCCACCCTGGTGCAGTAATTGGCCGCAACCTCTCATGATAAGCTCCACAAAACCCCGGCCCTCAGTCACCAGCGGCTGCGGAACAACCGACCATGGCGGCGGTCAGACCTGTGACGCAGCAGGGGGTGCTAAGAAAGCCTGGCTCCGCTGGACAGGCCGCCATTGGATAATGACCCTGGCAACGTTTAATGCTAGAACCCTAGCTAGTGAAGCTAGTTTAGCAGTGCTCCTGCAGGAACTAGAAGGTATGAAATGGGATGTCATAGGGCTTAGTGAGGTTAGGAGGCCGAAGGATGCATATACTGTACTGAAGGATGGGCATGTACTGTGTTATCGAGGTTTACCGGAGAGGCGAGAACTAGGAGTAGGTTTCCTTGTCAATAAGTATATAGCGGGCAATATCGATGAATTCTATAGTAATAATGAGAGGGTGGCAGGCATCGTAATAAGGCCTAATAAGCGGTATAAACTGAAGGTTGTGCACCAACATGTAGTTATGATGACCAGGCAGTTGAAAGCTTCTACGAAGATGTAGAATCGGCAATGCGAAAAGTAAAGACGCAGTATACTGTACTAATGGGCGACTTCAATGCCAAGGTAGGGAAAAAGCAGGCAGGAGACAAGGCAGTAGGTGACTATGGCATTGGTTCTAGGAATAGCAGGGGGGAGTTACTAGTTGAGTTTGCAGAGCGCAATAACTTACGAATCATGAATACCTTCTTCAGCAAACGGAAGAACCGGAAATGGACATGGAAAAGTCCGAATGGGGAGACTAAAAATGAAATCGACTTCGTAATGTGTTCAACCCCCGCCATTATGCAAGATGTAGAGATAATCGGGAAAGTGCGATGCAGTGACCACAGAATGGTGAGGTCCCGAATTAGCCTAAATCTGAAGAAGGAACGCAACAGATTAGTAAGAAACAAACCGATCAACGAATTAGCGGTGAGGGGGAGGGCAGAAGAGTTCAGGATCTCGCTACAGAATAGGTATTCAGCTCTAACGGAGGATGGCGACATTACCCTAGAAGCAAGGAACAATAATTTCAGAGATATCATTACTGAGTGCGCGGTAGAAGTAGGCGGTAGGACAGCTAGAGAGGATACCGGTAAGCTGTCTAAGGAGACGAAAGATTTGATTAAGAAACGCCAGAGAATGAAAGCTTCCAATCCAACAGACCGGATCGAATTGGCCGAGATATCAAAGCTAATCAATAAGCGCAAGGTGGCCGATATAAGGAAGTATAACATGGAGAAAATTGAGCATGCTGTAAAGAACGGGGGAAGCCTTAAAGCGGTAAAGAAGAAATTGGGCATAGGCAAAAACCAGATGTATGCGATAAGGGACAAGGCGGGCAACGTCATCACGAATATGGATAAGATAGTCAAAGTAGCTGAGGAGTTCTATACAAATCTCTACAGTAGCCAAAGTAGTCAGGACCGTAATGAGATTGGCGGTAGGGACAAACATTCAGACGTTCCACCAGTGACGAAGGACGAGGTCAAGAAAGCATTAGAAACTATGAAAAGGGGGAAATCAGCTGGAGAGGATCAGATAACTACGGATTTGCTTAAGGATGGGGGGGATATCGTGTTAGAAAAACTGGCCACCTTGTATACGCAGTGCCTGGTGTCATCGACGGTACCGGAACCATGGAAGAATGCAAACATTATCCTCATTCATAAGAAAGGTGACTCTAAGGACCTTAAAAATTACAGACCAATCAGCTTACTGTCGGTTACGTATAAGGTATTTACTAAGGTAATCGCTAATAGAATCAGGACAACCTTAGACTTCAATCAAGCAAAGGATCAAGCAGGGTTTCGGAAACGGTGCTCTACTATCGATCATATCCATACCATCAATCAGGTGATAGAAAAATGCTCGGAATATAACCAGCCCTTATACATAGCATTCATTGATTACGAAAAAGCATTTGACTCAGTTGAAACCTCGGCGGTGATGCAGGCATTGCGAAATCAGGGGTAGACGAGCCGCACGTGAAAGTGCTGGAAGATATATATATAGTGGCTGCACAGCAACCATAGTTCTGCATAAAGAAAGTAACAAAATTCCCATAAAGAAAGGTGTTAGGCAAGGAGACACAATCTCCCCTGTACTATTCACAGCTTGCTTATAGGAAGTATTCAGAGACTTGGAATGAAAGCAGTTAGGGATAAGGGTAGATGGAGAATACCTCAGTAATCTGCGATTTGCTGATGACATTGCCTTGCTAAGCAACGCGGGAGATGAACTACAAATAATGATTGATGACCTAGACAGGAAAAGTAAAAAGGTAGGCTTGAAAATCAATATGCAGAAGACTAAGGTAATGTTCAACAGCCTCGGGAAGGAACAGCAGTTTACATTAGGTAGCGAAGTACTGGAAGTAGTAGGCGAATATGTCTACTTAGGACAGGTAGTAACCGCAAATCCGGACCATGAAAAGGAAATAACAAGAAGAATAAGATTGGGATGGAGCGCATTTGGCAAGCACTCGCAGATTATGTCTAGCAGCTTACCGGTATCGCTAAAGAGGAAAGTATATAACAATTGCATCTTACCTGTACTCACCTATGGCGCTGAAACGTGGAGGCTAACCAAGAGAGTTCTACTTAAGTTGAGGACAACCCAGAGGGCTATGGAACGAAAAATGGTAGGGGTAACGTTAAGAGATAGGAAGCGTGCAGAGTAGGTCAGAGAAATAACTCAAGTTACCGACATTCTAGTGGACATTAAGAAGAAGAAATGGACATGGGCAGGACATGTAGTGCGAAGAGAGGATAACCGATGGTCGCTTAGGGTAACCAACTGGATTCCGAGGGAAGGAAAGCGTAGCAGGGGGCGACAGAAAGTTAGGTGGGCGGATGAGATTAAGAAGTTCGCAGGGGTCAAGTGGATGCAGCTAGCACAGAACCGGGTTAAGTGGAGAAATATGGGAGAGGCCTTCGCCCTGCAGTGGGTATAGTCAGGCTGATGATGATGATGATGAGCTTGCCGAGAAAATCCACCCATACTTTACACAGAAAACCCAGCGTGGGTGGATTGAGAGGTGGCCCTGTAAAGCTCAGACTTTGCGATGCAAAGGACCTTGCTGGCGAGAGCGCGGGCAGCGTCATCAGCCAGCGGATTCCCGGTCTGAGGACCAGACCCACACCGCCCTTAACCCATAACTCATGTAACCTAAATAAATGTTTTATACTACTACTACTACTACTACTACTACTACTACTACTACTACTACTATTGCTACTACTACTGCTACTGCTAATACTACTACTACTACTACTACTATACCGGCCACGGCAGGCGCTTTTCGATGGAGCTGAAAAGCAACGCGTCCGTGTGCTGTACAATGTCAAAACATGATAATGAACCCCAGGTGGTCGAAATTTCCGGCCCACGGCATCTCTCTAGCCTGAGTCTGCCTTGAGACATTCAACCCCATAAACCAAATATCATATTTTTATATTTGCTTGAAGCTTCTTCATTACGGTCGAGCATAGAAGTGCACCACATTGCACATAATATTGTTACGACGTTTATTTAGACAGGTCTTAGGATGCGCTACAGAATAGCACACCAGAGCGGGGCAGAACCAGCTTCCTCCTCTTCTGCTTATTCTGCCAAACCTCATCTTCCTTCAGTAAGGACCGCGGGAAGTGCGTGACACTGCCCCCTTCGCAGACGATGCCCGCCGGGCGAGTCAAGATCCGTCACGTTGATAGCAGGGCTTCATGCGGGCCACGTGGACTACTTGAGTCTTCCGAGAACGACGCCCTTGGGTGGTCACCCGAGAGACTACAAAGTTTACTGCGCTGAGGCGTTCCAATACAACGAAAGGGCCAGTATAGTGGTGCAACAGTTTCTGGCACAAGCCGCGCTTACGCAACGGCGTCCAAAGCCACACCAAGTCACCAGGGACATAATTAACATCTTGATGACGCTTGTCGTAGCGTTGCTTGTAGCGTTCCTGGGAGGCTAGAGTGCGAAGTCTAGCGAGTCGACGAGCTTCTTCAGCCAAAGAGAGAGTATGCGCTAGTGAAGTTTGTGGGCGATTCCTTTGCCCGAGGCATGCGCACGACAAAACACACAGTGGGCCGTGTAACAGACATTCTTTATCTCACGTTAAGCGCGGGCGTCCGGGTGTCTGCGGGTCGTTCTCGTGGAGAGAGCCAGGGGAGAAAACAGGAGCGACGAGCCAGGAACCAAGAAGGCCAGACGGCGGCACGAGCCTTCCTTTATAGACCCCTCGCGCGGGACCGGTTATCCCCGAACGAGCGGGGAGAGGGAAACCGGCAGCGCGCAAGGAGCCTTGGGAAGGTGGCGCGGCCGTTGAAAGCGCGGCGCGCCACGGGCGCTAGAGATATGTGGCGTGGGCCCCCACAAGTTTCAGCAGGGAGTGAGAAAGGCAGAAACGTGTCCAAAGTGCTTCGTGGAGGTCGTGCATAGAGAAGAAAAAACTGACTGTAGCCTGTCGTTTCGTGCTTAGCAGTGTTAAATGCGTATGTTATAAACGGAAGGACTTCATCCCAGTTTTTGTGGCGGGTGTCGACATACATTGCGAAGATATTGCTAAGCGTCCGATTGGTGCGTTCGGTAAGACCGTTTGTTTGTGGGTGGTAAGGAGTTGAATGGCGAAAATGGGATGAGCAGAGGCGAAGAAGTTCTTCTACAACTTCTGCCCTGTCGGCCACGATCGCTTATTAACACACGAGGAGGCCCATGTCGAAGAATGATGGACCGTAGGAGGAACGCCGAGACATCAGAAGCAGTGGCTGACGGTATAGCAGCAGTTTCACAGTACCGCGTAAGGTAGTCTGCGCACACTACGACCCAGCGGTTTCCGTTGGAGGAACGGGGAAACGGTCCTAGAAGATCAACTCCCGCCTGTTCGAATGGGGTTCGTGGTGGCGTTATAGGCTGAAGATGACCCGGCGGTGAACAGGTTGGGTGCTTGAAACGCTGGCACTGGAGGCAGCTGACCACATAACGTTGAGTAGTTTGACGCATCTTTGGCCAATAAAAACGTTCCTTAGTCCTGTGCAATGTCCTTGCGAAACCCAAGTGTACAGCTGTGGCATCGTCGTGCATTACCTGAAGAACCTGACACCTAAGACTTGTAGGAACTACCAGAAGAAGCCGCGCACCTACTGACGAGTAGTTCTTCCTTTATAGTACACCGTCACGAATGCAGAATGAGGTCTTAGGGTTCCAGGATTTTGCTGCTTCAAAAAGCGGCGCCAACTCGTTGTCGTGCCGCTGCGCAATCTTGAATTCACCAACATCAGGGAAACTTGTAGAGATAGCAGCTATATATTCATCCAAGACCTCATTGTCGCAATCAGTAGTTTCAAGTGGCAACCGTGACAAGCAGTCAGCATCACCGTGCTTACGACCACTCTTAAAAGACACAGTAAAATTGAATTCTTGAAGGCGCAAAGCCCACCGCGCAAGGCGTCCACAGGGGTCACGAAGGTTTACAAGCCAGCATAAGGAATGATGGTCCGTCACAATTTTAAATGCACATCCATAAAGATATGACCTAGACCGTTGTACACCGAATACAACAGCTAAGCATTCCTGTTCAGTTACTGTGTAATTACGCTCAGCCTTGCTCAAAGAACGGCTTGCATACGCAACGACATGTTCATCGCCATTGGGACGCTGTATGAGCACAGCACCAATTCCAACTGCGCTGGCGTCAGTGTGAAGTTCTGTTGGAGCTGATGGACAGAAGTGGCGTAGTACTGGTCCTGATGTCAAAATAAACTTTAACTGACGAAAGGCGGAGTCACAATCGGCAGTCCACTTGAAAGGCACATCTTTTTGCAGAAGCCAAGTAAGGGGATATGCTAGATCAGCAAACTTCGGAACAAAACGCCGAAAATAGGAGCAAAGCCCCAAAAAACTCCTGAGCTGTTTTAACGATTTCGGCGGTTTAAAACAAGTGACAGCTTCGATCTTTTTTGGGATCAGGCCTGATTCCATCCTTGTCTATGAGATGTCCAAGTACCACAGTCTGGCGTTCTCCAAAACGACATTTCTTGGAATTGAGTACCAGACCAGCTTTCTCAATACACTCCAAGACAATCTCTAATCGACTGTTGTGTTCATAAAAAGTTGTCCCGAATATCACTACATCGTCCAAATAACACATACAAATGTGCCACTTCAGCCCGCGCAAAACTGTATCCATGAATCTTTCGAACGTGGCTGGAGCGTTACATAATCCAAACGGCATCACATTAAATTCATACAGCCCGTCTGGGGTGATGAATGCCGTCTTTTCTTTATCTTCCGGGTGCATGGGGATCTGCCAATAGCCTGATCGCAGGTCAACTGAGGAAAAATAGGAGGCGGTATGTAAGCAATCAATGGCGTCATCAATACGTGGCAGGGGATACACGTCCTTCTTGGTAACAGGATTGAGACGTCGATAATCAACACAAAATCGCCATGTGCCATCTTTCTTTTTGACTAGAATCACAGGGGCAGCCCACGGACTAGACGATTCCTGAATGATGCCCTTATGCAGCATATCACGAACTTGTTCTTCGATTGTTTGGCGCTCTGATGGGGATACACGATAAGGCTTCTGGCGGATTGGATCAGCAGTTCCTGTATTGATTCGGTGCTGAGTGCGGGAAATGGGAATCCGTGGTGGCGAGTCCCGAGAGAAATCGAGAGCCGCAGTATGCTTTGCCAGAACTTCCACTAAACTGTGACGGTCACTTGTTGGCAGGGATTTGTTAATCATGGTAAGAAATTTTGTCTCATCTTCTTCTGAGCATGCGGTAGGCTGGGAATTGTCTGTGCTGAGCACGGTCACTGATTTAAAAGTGTCTTCGTCAAAGTTGGCAAGTTTGAGACCACGTGGTAATACAACAGGTTCGTTAGAGCAGTTAGTCGTCCACAAAGAATAATGGCCATTCATGACTGAGATGATGCAGCGGGGAATCAGAATACTTTTCTTCGCGCAGTTGAGGGTGAGTGGTTCAACCACAGCGTCGAACGCATCACTGGCACAGCTGGAACTAATAACTCGTATAAACTCTGCTGACATTGCAGGAATGACTACGTCTTCCGAAACCGAAAGCGTGCTAGGATGGGTCCGCGAATTTTCACACAAAGCAGATTCAATTCGAGTGCTCACAGAAATGTCTCCATTGCGAAAGTCGAGAGTGGCCCCACATTGCTCCAGAAAATCGAGTCCAAGAATTACGTCATGCGTTGATCGAGTAAGTACTGCGAATTCAGTTCGGAACGTGTGGCCGGCGATAACAAGATTCACGGAACAGACTCCAAGTGGGTTAAGCGGTTCGCCACCAACACCACATAATGTTGTCGCACTATCCCAAGCAAACATAATTTTACGACCAAGGCAGTTTTTAAAAGCGAGATTTATAATAGAAATAGTTGCACCTGTGTCCAACAACGCCATAGCACGTGCACCGTCCACAAACACTTCAATTCGGTTTTTTAACATCGAAATGGGCAGAGGCATGGGTAAGCTAGAATCATTTGCGACCTCACCTCCATCGGCCGCACTCACTAGTTTCCCGGAGGTGGCGACCGTCGTCGGGGAGAAGGGGATTGTCGTAGACGCCGAGATGGTGGTGTCAGGCTACGGTCAGAGGCCGGTGATTCGTTTCGGTTCAGAACCATTCTGCGTTCTTGTCGGCTAGCTGTTGTTCTGTACTCATTACGGCCAGGTGTTCTTCTATATGAATCATCATTGTCAGCAGGAAGCCTTGTACGGGAGTTCACCCACTGTCGGCGATACTGCTGGTACGGACGACGGTTGCGGCAAAAGCGGGAAATGTGGCCGATCATTCCACAGGCATAACACACTGGCGGCTCACGTTTATTCGATGAATAAGGCTCATCGTTGCTTGTATTAAACGTTTCATGCTCTGGATGTGGTCGACGAGGAGGACGAGAGTGCTCGCTGTAGTAGGCGTTGATGGTGAGAGGCTGGATGTTCGGGCGATGAGCAACAGAGCATCGGGTGTCCGAAGGAGACGTAACAGGGGGAGCATAACAAGTAGAAGATGGGCTATTGTCTGACGAAGAGGTGCCACTGTAGACGGGTCTGACGTGGCCCCCAATATCTTGATGCCTTCGAAGCTCTTCGCAGACGATCTGGCGAATTGTATCTGCCAGGCTTGTCGTTTCAGACACATC
>JAJIZL010030360.1:0-36900 GCA_023969395.1 Amblyomma maculatum
AACGTTGATGCTTGCAAATGTCATTTTCTACCTGGCTGGTACGGCGCGCGTCTGGTTCGAGACGCACGAAGAAGATCTAACATCCTGGGACATGTGCAAAGAGAAGCTTCGGAATCTCTTTGGCAAGCCGATCGGACGCAAGCTCGGCGCTAAAAAGGACCTGGCATCGCGAGCACAGTCGTCGACCGAATCATATCTGTCGTACATACAAGACGTACTAGCTCTATGCCGCAAAGTGAACAGCGCCATGCCCGAGTGTGACAAGGTGGGCCACATCTTAAAGGGCATTGCTGACGACGCTTTTAACCTTCTATTTTGCAAAGATTGTACGACGGTCGACTCCGTCCTCGAGGTATGCCGGCAGTTTGAGCAAGCTAAACATCGTCGTATTGCTCCCCGCTTCGACCCCTTGCCAAACACAGTTGCTACGTCTTCGTGCGAAGATCTGCTAACACTACAGCAGCCGTCCCATGAGCCGAACTTGACTAGGATCGTTCGCAGAGAGCTGGAGGCAATGGCCCCCGTCGCATTCACACCTCAGCCGGCGGATGCTACTATAGCACTGATCGAAGCTGTCGTTCGCCAAGAATTCGCGAACGTGGGCCTTAATGCGAGCGTAAGCCTCAGCTCTGGTCAGCCGTCCGCACAGCCATCTGTCCAGCCCACCGTTCCGGTGGTAGCTGCTGCGGCTCCGACTGCGCCCTTACCGACGCGATACCCCGAATCTACCCGACGCTACCGCAACCCAGAAGAATGGCGGACCTTGGACAACCGACCCATCTGCTTCAACTGCTCACGTGCCGGCCACATTTCTCGCCATTGCCGCAGCCGTTGGGTTCCGCCACCTCGACCTCGCTACTATCATCACCGCAGCACCGCCTACGGACCACACCCAACCTCTCTCCGTGATACGCCCTCTCGTGACTTTAACTCGCCATCCCCGCGCATGTCCAGCCGATCGCCGTCTCCCCAGACCCGCCGTTCTCGCTCGCCCCTACCTCACCGTTTCTCGTCCCCTCACTTCTCTGGCCCGCTCCCGGAAAACTAATCAATGCAGCTCCCGGAGGTGAAGCTGCATTGACGACCCGGCCCGAAAATCCTTTGCTGACCCTCGCTCATCGCCGCAATCTTCTAGATATCTGTGTAGATGGTGTGCCTGTTACCGCCCTCATTGACACTGGTGCCCAAATTTCCGTCCTCAGCTCTTCGTTTTGCCGCTGACTCAAAAATGTTGTCACACCCGCCTCTTCATCAGCCGTTCGTGTCGCCGATGGAGGCGTCGCTGCCGTCGTGGGACTTTGCACTGCGCGCGTGAGCATTTGTGGTTGAACTACCCCTGTGCTCTTCACTGTAATCGACCGCTGCCCTCACGATGTGATCCTCGGCATCGACTTTTTAACGGCGCACTCTGCCCTGATTAATTGTTCAAGTGGCCTCTTTCGCTTAGACTTGCCTTTCAGCTCCTACCGCACAGATATCAAGCCACGCCTCTGCTCCGTCGAGTTTGTTCGCCTACCGCCCGAAGCTGCCATGTATGTTCCTTTGACTCCGTTTACTGCTATTCCTGATGGTACATACGTCACTTGTCCAATCACCGATGTTGTTCTCCACCGTAACGTCATGCTCCCTCACACTGTCCTGACCGTCACGGATAACAGAACCTATCTTCCCGTCCTTAACTCTAGCCGCTCTGTCCAAGTTTTGCCCCATGGCACTGCACTCGCTGACTTGCTTCCTTTGGCTGACTGCGAAGTTTCTGCCCTCAAGCCTGTGCCTCTGTCTGAACCCCCCGTATCAGCTTCTCGTTCGACCTTTTTTACTCCCATGATAGCACCGGATTGGACACCTCAGCATGCCAGTGCTCTCTCCGACCTTTTGTTTTCGTACAGCGACATTTTTGATTTTGGCGACCGACCTTTGACCCAGACATCTGTCGTTACCCATCGCATCAATACTGGTGATGCCAGCGCTATTCACAGAAGGCCTTATCGAGTCTCCCTTGCTGAGCGCCACGTGTTACAGAAGGAGGTCGACAAGATGTTGGCAAATAATATTATTGAGCCTTCCTGCAGTCCCTGGGCGTCTCCTGTCGTTTTAGTCAAAAAGAAAGATCAAACGTGGAGATTCTGTGTAGATTACCGCCACCAAAATCAGATCACTAAAAAAGACGTTTATCCGCTCCCGAGAATTGACGACGCCCTCGACTGCTTGCATGGTGCCAGCTATTTTTCCTCGATCGACATGCGTTCCGGCTACTGGCAAATAGCTGTCGACGAACGGGATCGAGAGAAAACCGCATTTGTCACCCATGACGAATTATACCAACTCAAGGTCATGCCATTTGGCCTCTGTAACGCTCCTGCGACCTTCGAGCGCATGATGGACTGGCTTCTCCGTGGCTTCAAGTGGAAAACGTGTTTATGCTACTTAGATGACGTTGTCGTTTTCTCTCCCATGTTCACAAGTCACCTTGAACGGCTTTCTACGATACTGGCAGTCTTTCACCGCGCCGGTCTTCAACTCAACGCAAAAAAATGCAGCTTCGGCCGCCGCCAGATCAAAATCCTGGGACATTTGGTTGACGAAAATGGTGTGCAGCCCGACCTTGATAAAGTTCGTGCAGTCCGCGTGTTCCCTACACCACGTAATACAAGTGATGTGCGATGTTTTCTCAGGCTCTGCTCCTACTTCCGTCGCTTCATTCGGAACTTCGCTGACCTTGCACGTCCCCTTACCTCCCTTTTGCAGAAAAACGTGAATTTCTCGTGGAGCCGTGAACAAGCTCAGGCCTTCACAACGCTCATTTCCGCGCTCACCGCTCCTCCTGTACTGGCGCACTTCGACCCGTCTGCGCCTACAGAACTGCGCACCCACGCTAGCGGACATGGTATTGGCGCCATCCTTGCCCAGTACCAGCATGGCCACTCTCGTGTGATTGCCTATGCCGGCCGCCTTCTATCTCAGTCCGAGCGCAATTATTCCATTACGGAGCGCGAATGCCTTGCACTTAATTGTTTGGGCGTTGACCAAATTTCGCCCTTAATTGTTTGCGCGGCCCTTCAGCGTAGTGACAGACCATCATGCCTTGTGTTGGTTGTCATCACTTAAGGACCCTACTGGCCGGTTAGGTCGCTGGGCCTTGCGATTACAAGAATACACGTTTACTGTTGTGTACAAGTTAGGCCACCTACATCAAGACGCCGACTGCTTGTCCCGCCACCCCGTTGACCCTCCTGAACTTCCTGACAATACTGCTGACGACTGCGTTTTGTCCATTTCGAACTTTCTCCACATCAGCGTCGAACAGAGTCGTGATCCTTCCCTGCGCCCCATTATTGATCACCTGCGCAACGACAGCACCGATCCGCCCATCAGTATGTTTGGGCTGCTTAATAACACATTATACCGACGCAATATGCGCCCAGATGGTGTAGACCTTTTGCTTGTTGTCCCGACACATCTACGCTCTGCTGTTCTTGCGCACCTTCATGATGCTCCTACAGCAGGGCACCTAGGAGTGTCCCGCACATACGACAATGTTCGACGGCGATTCTATTGGTCTGGCCTCTACCGCTCTGTTCGTCGCTACGTCGCCGCCTGTGAGCTGTGCCAGCACAGGAAGACCCCGTCTCTTCACCTTAGTGGGCCCCTGCAACCACTCGCAGTTCCAACTGAGCCCTTTCCTCGAGTTGGTCTCGACCTGCTTGGGCCATTTCCCACATCCACTTCAGGGAACAAACGGATTGCCGCAGCGACCGATTATGCCACCCGGTATGCCATAACCAGAGTTATCCCCACCAGCTGTGCCTCCGACGTTGCAGACTTTCTTTTGCATGACGTCATCTTGCTTCATGGTGCTCCTCGTCAACTGCTCACCGATCGCGGTCGCTGCTTCCTTTATAAAGTTGTTAATGACCTTCTGCGCTCATGCGCTACGCGCCACAACTTCACAACGGCCTACCATCCACAAGCGAACGGTCTTACTGAGCGCCTTAATCGTGCCCTGACCGATATGATGTCAATGTATGTTTCTGACCATCACCCTGACTGGGACATCTCTTTACCTTTCATAACATTCGCTTATAACTCCTCACGGCATGATACCGCCGGATACTCTCCCTTTTATCTACACTTCGGCCGCGACCCTCTACTTCCCTTCGACACCTTACTGACTCTTGACGATTCCTCCTGCAGTTACGCTTCTGATACCATCGCCCGCGCTGATGCCGCCCGTCATATTGCTCGAGACCGGCTTCGTGCGTCCCAGCGTTCTCAAAAGCACCGTTACGATCTCCAGCACCTTGACGCCTACTACCCTCCTGGCTCCCTCGTACTCCTCTGGCTCCCTGCTCGACGTGTAGGCATGTGCGAGAAACTTCTGCCCCGCTACGTGGGCCCTTACCAGGTATTGCGGCAACTTACCGACGTGACGTACGAGATTATCCCTGTGAACCGCCACTCTTCTGCAAACCATCATCCAGAAGTCGTGCATGTCGCCCGTCTCAAACCTTATATCTCGCGCTCACCTGTGTATCTACGCACCGGGACTGTGCTTCTTCCGCGAGGAGGGGGGGGGGGTATTGTTACGGTACGCAGTGAAAGAGACGATGACGAAGTGCTGGGTTAGTGGAGAAAGATGACGCTGCAGCTACGTCTGGTTCTCCTGTGAGTGTGTCCCTGACGGTGAACTGTTGCGGCTACGACGTACCATCGCCTCCTAACATCTCGACGTGCCTTGTGACACTATGATAGTCAAAAGGACGAAGAAATAAAGATCGTTAAGCAAGAGGTGAAAAATACAGAAGGTAAAAATTGGATAAATTCTATGGAAAAGAAACAAAGTGTGGAACTATACCGAAAGTGGAAAAGACAGATCAGGAACGAAGCTTGCTTTGGTAACTCAAAAGGCAGTGACCTACTTTTTGAAGCTAGATCAGGGTGCCTTAGAACACGCAGATACAAAAAAAGTAACCATGAAGATGACACTTGCAGTACATAGTAAATCCACACAAACATTAATAATCTTATACTCGAATGTGATGGTATCCATCCTGAAGGCGATGCAGGCGCAGTCACTCTTCCTGAGGCCCTGGAGTTTTAGAGATACCAGTGGCCGGGTAAATGAATCTGCAGTGGAAGCTAGCAAAAAAAAACGATTGGAAGATTGGCGGCTTAAAAGTAGAAAAGTAACATAATGTTAATAATAGAGAAAAAAATTCAATACACAGATTGATGGTATAGGTAACCGATCTAAAAGAATAATTAAGATGTATGAAAAAAAAAACGAGCATGATAGAAACTGCTACTATCTCGTTTCAAAGGGGACGCTCCTATATTCAAATTCATACTCAAATGTTTTGCGTTTTTCGTCAGAAAACAAATCAACGGAGGAGGCTCGAGCAAAAAGGGAAACATCTGCACTTTATTGCGCACAAGCCCCCTTTTTCATGGCATACAGTGACGACACAAAGGCGTATATCATATAAAATATACTCATGCTTTTCATGCGACAAAGCAAAGAAAATTTACAAAGTTAAACAATATGGAGTGGTCTTGCAAAGCTCTCTTGTGGAACCCATATCATTTTTTTTTTCATGTAGAGAAAGTGTGAGAGAAAAAAATTTTACTGTACTAATTTATAAATAAGCGTGGCGTGACATGGTCCATAGGGTCACGAAGAGTCGGACACGACTGAACGCCTGAACTGAACTGAATTTATAAACAGATTGGAAAGTGCATATCGGTCATCATCCTCATCAACATCGTCAGCCTGACTATACTCACTGCAGGGCGAAGGCCTCTGCCATATTTCTCCAAATAACCCGGTTCTGTGCTAGCTGCATCCACTTGACCCCTGCGAACTTCTTAACCTCATCCGCCCACCTAACTTTCTGCCGCCCTCTGCTACGATTTCCTTCCCTTGGAATCCAGTTTGTTACCCTAAGCGACCATCGGTTATCCTCTCTTCGCACTACATGTCCTGCCCATGCCCATTTCTTCTTCTTCATTTCCACTAGAATGCCAGTAACTTGAGTTATTTCTCCGACCCACTCTGCACGTTTTCTATCCCTTAATGTTACCCCTACCATTTTTCGTTCCATAGCTCTCTGAGTTGTCCTCAAAATAAGTAGAACCCTCTTGGTTAGCCTCCACGTTTCAGCCCCATAGGTGAGTACACGTAAGATGCAACTGTTGTATACTTTCCTCTTGAACGATACCGGTAAGCTGCTAGTCATAATCTCCGAGTGCTTGCCAAATGCGCTCCATCCGAATCTTATTTTTCTTGTTATTTCTTTTTCATGGTCCGGATCTGCGGTTACTACCTTTCTTAAGTAGACATATTCGCCTACTACTTCCAGTGCTTCACTACTTAATGTAAACTGCTGTTCCTTCCCGAGGCTGTTGAACATTACCTTAGTCTTCTGCACATTGATTTTCAAGCCTACCTCTCTACTTTTCCTGTCTAGGTCACCAGTCATTGTTTGCAGTTCATCATCCCTCGAGTTACCTAGCAAGGCAATGTCATCAGCAAATCGCAATTACTGACGTATTCTCCATCTACCCTTATCCCTAACTGCTCCCCTTCCAAGTCTCTGAATACTTCCTCTGAGCAAGCTTTGAATAGTACTGGGGAGATCGTGTCTCCTTGCCTCACACATTTCTTTGTGGTAATTTTGTTACCTTCTTTATGCAGAACTATGGTTGCTGTGCAGCCACTATATCTTCCAGCACTTTCACGTACGGCTCGTCTACCCATGATTTCGCAATGCCTGCATCACCGCCGAGATTTAAACTGAGTCAAATGCTTTTTCGTAATCAATGAATGCTGTGTATGAGGGCTGGTTATATTGCGAGCATTTTTATATCACCTGGCTGATGGTATGGATATGATCGATAGTAGAGTACCGTTTCCGAAAACCTGCTTGATCCTTTGCTTGATTGCAGTCTAAGGTTGTCCTGATTCTATAAGCGATTACCTTAGTAAATACATTATACGTAACAGACAGTAGGCTGATTGGTTTGTAATATTTAAGGTCCTTAATGTTATGTACATTATCACATAGGTACATATCCACATAGGCAAACGGTTTTACAACATAACTGCATGTTGTTATTTCAGTTGCGTTAATTAGTTTGGGTTGTATGGTACTTGCTCCGACAAGAACGACATAGTTCTTGAAATACTAGTGTGGTTAATGTGAATTCCATTATGTTCTAGGTTTAAATGTGTTGGTAATCAATGATTTAGCATTTGTTGACTATAATTTGTCTGTGAATGGGGAACTTTCCAAGATTCTGAAAAGCACGTATTACGTTCATGTGTTGGTAGAGTTAACTGTGCTATATATTTTAATTCTTGCTGGCTGTTACGAAGTTGCTGTTTGAATCTTTATGGCAATCTATTCAGGTATAGATTATGCACACTTGTTACATTAAGTAGCATAAAATATTCACCTCTGTGGGCTTGCGAGTCGATCCCTACCATATGCCGAATAGATTTTTTTTGGTAGTACGTACATGCAAGCGATTTAGATTTGTGACGGCTGTTCTCCCCCAAAACAAGAAAGCAGTAACTTATATATAATAAAATCAAGGCACTGTATCATAGCAGTTTCATAGCAATTGTGGTAGGAAAGAGTGGAACCTCGCTAGTATTCCGACAGATTTAGATATTTTGGTTATAACATAATTAATGTGAGTCTCCCATAGCATATTTTTATGCAGATATACGCGAATTATTTTAACTGAATCAACAAATTCTATTCGTTCGAATCCTAATGAGATCCATCCATCCATCCTGGAAAGCATTTGAAGCTCGGTTCCCGGAGTTCAGCGTCAGGAGTATAAGCGCATTTCATTTCATCGCTACAGGCTGAAGTACTGCATCGTTTACACGAAAGTCATCACGGGATCTCAAATATGAAAGCGGTGGCCGGCAGCCATGCTTGGTTGCCGGGAATGAATATAGATACATTACGGTAGAGGTCCAGGCATGTCGGGTCAAGAGAACCAGCGGATGCCTAGGGCAGTGCCTGTTAGGCCATGACTTTTCCCCGAGAGGCCGTGGTCTCGTTTGCATGTGGATTTCGCCGGTCCAGTGCGGGAAGTGTATTTGTTCATTATTGTAGACGCATTTTTGAAATAGATAGAGATAGATCTGGTGACTGGAAATACTGGAAGTAGTAGGCGAATATGTCTACTTAGGACAGGTAGTAACCGCAGATACGGACCATGAAAAGGAAATGACAAGAAGAATAAGATTGGGATGGAGCGCATTTGGAAAGCACTCGCAGATTATGACTAGCAGCTTACCGGTATCGCTCAAGAGGAAAGTATACAACAGTTGCATCTTGCCTGTACTCATCTATGGGGCTGAAACGTGGACGCTAACCAAGAGAGTTCTACTTAAGTTGAGGACAACCCAGAGGGCTATGGAACGAAAAATGATAGGGGTAACATTAAGAGATAGAAAGCGTGCAGAGTGGGTCAGAGAAAAAACTCAAGTTACCGACATTCTAGTGGAAATTAAGAAGAAGAAATGGACATGGGCAGGACATGTAGTGCGAAGAGAGGATAACCGATGGTCGCTGAGGGTAACAAACTTGATTCCAAGGGAAGGAAAGCGTAGCAGGGGCGGCAGAAAGTTAGGTGGGCGGATGAGATTAAGAAGTTCGCAGGGGTCAAGTGGATGCAGCTAGCACGGAACCGGGTGAAGTGGAGAAATATGGGAGAGGCCTTCGCCCTGCTGTGGTTATAATCAGGCTGATGATGATGAGATCTGGTGACGACTCCATCCGCAGCAGTGACAATCCAGAGTCTGATGGACAGTAATATACGTGCGCAAAAAGACGAGACAAAGAGGAGAAGTGGACAACGACGGCACAGACAGAGCCTGAGACAGATGTTTGCAGGTCAGGGCTTGCGAGACGTCACGTGGGACAACGGCCCGGCGTTTGCGTGTGAGGAGTTCAAGGTACTTTTGTAGGAGAACGGCATCCAACAGATACTGGTGCCACCGCACCACCCAGCGTCCAATGGCGCAGCGGAGCGGGCAGTGCAGACCATCCAGCAGAAACTGTAGAATGCCGGATCGGGAGATATTAGTACGCAGCTGGCTAGAATCCTACTACCATACAGGATCACACCGCACAAGGTAACTGGCTGCTTTTATGCTGCTGGATATGAAGCTGAAAACAGCCTTTCACTTACTTCGCCCGGATCTCCGGAAGGAAGTCATGGTGAAGCAGCTACACAAATGTTTGGGCAGAAATCGGATATCAGTCAGGGTGACTATAACGTGGAGCCAGGAAAACGGGTACTCGTGCGGAATTTCTGACTTGGGCCGAGCTGGATGCCAGCAGCGATGGAGTCGGACGACGGGTTTGCAGCAGCTCAGAGACTTCCGGTTGGCTGCGTGTGGACGAGGCACCACCATCATGTACGAGTAGCACCGCATGCTGCTTTTCCAAGCACTTTGACTGAAGATGTCGTTGCTAGGGTAGAGGTTGTACAGTCATCTGACACTACGACTGCAACGGTTGCTGGAGACATCGCCTCAGGCCATTCTGAAGAGAACAAAATCTTAGAGAACAAAAACCAGCCAAGGGACGAGGACTAAGGAAGACGATGTACACACGGAAGCTGGAAGTCTTCCTTCGTCCTCGTCCCTTGGCTGGTTTTTGTTCTCTAAGACTATGTACCAACTGACCCAGATTTTAACCCTCCTTCATTCTGAAGAGAACGCGAACTCGCCGCATGACTCTTCCTGTGCGGACGCTGAAGCTTCTGGGTGTACCGGAACAACGCAGCGGACACCCCTTCGTCGCAGCGGCCGAACCCGGAGAGCTGTTGTGCGATATTCGCCGTGAACCATTTCGGGTTGCGCTTCGTCCCGTTGATGAGCTCTATCGTGCATGTCCCTTTCTATAAAGCGGGGAGGGATGTATTATGACAACCTGTCAGTCCGGCAGGGGTGCGTTTTAACGGCATTTAATAAATGTGCTGCGACCGGCCTAGTCAGTTGGGCGCCAACACTGAACAGCTGACATTGTCGTGTCATTCCTTGGACGTGAGAACAGTGTAATGCACTCACAAACGGTTTCGTCCTCTGAATGCATACAGTATATGGCAGCACAACTCGTACACTTATTATTTGCTCAGCCAACATTTTCTACAAAGCTTTCTTCCCTCTTACACTTCTTCACTCGTGTGTGTGTAGATGCCCCACACACACACCAGCCATGCTGATATTTGTTCTGCAGGTCACACTACCATAGTGAGTAGCAGATAATAAATAACAAAGAACAGTTTGTAAGGCTTATAGGTGTTGGTCTTAAAGGGAGGAATTAATTTCTCACTCGCAAGAGTATAATGCAGAAAAGTTTAGTTGACATAAAAACTGGATACTGCAGTGCTGCAAAAGACTATAAACATTCAAATACAAGGTTACCCAAAATGCTGTTGAATATGGCACCTGCAAATAATAAGATAGTTTTCTGTGGCCCTATATATATTCGTCAGTTGTCACAACTGTGATTGCAATGCAAGCACTGTCAATAATACAGGTGTGATCATTGAAAGTTGATGGCAAAATTACTCGTTACACTTTGAGTATGTAGCTCGCATTTTATTTTTTTGTCACATGGCTCGTCCGAGCATTGCTGCCATGTATGCCATACAATGAGAAAATTTATACAAAACCTGGGACAGTGAACACCTACCACAATATGGTAGCCCGGGCTTCTACTTTTGCATACATTCACCAACTCTCCTAGAGTTTACCACTGCACTCTTATACCGTGCAAGTATTTTACAAAATGGCAATCCTCGAGTGATGGAAATACATATTGCATGTTTAACAATTTACTGCACAGACTCTAACAAAATATATATTGCAGGTAATAAAATAACAAATTTACGGCTTAAAAACACATCTGTAATCTGTAAGTACCATAATTTACCACACTAAACCAACTTTCGGTGTCCCCAATGCTAAGGTAACGCTTGGTTTCATTTATTGGGCTTAACATCCCACAGTGAATCAAGCTAGAAGAGATGCAGTAGCGGAGAGGTAGGGAAATTTCGACCACTTCGGATCTTTTAACATTCACTGACATTGCACAGCAGACGGGCGCATATGTTTTTGCCTCTATCGAAATGTGGCCACCGTGGCCAGCATTCAATCATTCATCTTCAGGTGCAGTAGTAGAGCACCCTAACCACTGTAACTCCACTGCAGATAGACATTAAGCTTAGTGCTCAAGCAAAATGTCCTATTTACATGTCTAGAATCAGGTGTTGCAACCAAAATGAAGTAAAGAGGAAATGTTTATGCTCCATCTGTTATACGCTCTATATGTACTGCAACGTTAAACAGCTCAAAAGCAAATATTTCAATGCACACTCTTGCGTAGGCTTCAGGATGTCAATACACGACTGACGTAGCACATAATGAAATAAACACATTTGCATAGTTCTCCGGTCATGAGAGGTCAACCAGTGAAAATAGTAAACTCGGTGAAACCAGTAACCCCGGTGAAGAGATGCATGTACAGATACTTCATCTTGCACTTCCGTGTGCTTGCCTATGCTGCACGCATACTCCTGGGACACATTGTAAAGTTAGCAGTTCGTCATGATGCTGGTCCACACATGGTCCAGTGACATGTGCTGCTAATCACGGAGGGGATGGAAGCAGCGTTTGAGCTGCCCTATTGTCCTACAAAAAAAGCATCGTGAGTGGCCTATGCACTGCCACTATAGAGTTGGTGATGCACATCCTGCAAGTTGCTGCAGTCAAAATGCATATAATGCAGAATAATAAAAATTGCCTCTCCATCATGATGCATTTTAAATAAACCCAACTCTGCTCTGAGTAACCTGTAGTTTACGGAACTTACAGCTCTGTAATATGCTGTTGAGCATTTGTTCTTCCAGGCTATCACACAACCTATAAACATGTCTGGTGAAATGTAATGCAGTAAATACCCTTGTGCCATTAATAAATGGAAATATTTTGACACTTTCATTTAGGGAAATATATATCATGCTCAAAAGACAAAATAATGCTATGATTTTCTAAACAAATCTAATTGCTAAGTAAATATTGATATGTGTCATTCAATAAATATAACGTGGCTGAAACCCAACCATAATTTTTTTGCTGAAAAGCCCCCCCCCCCCCCCCTATAGGCATGGCCAAAGTCATTTGACTGCAGTGTTATTTAACTAGTAAACAAATGCAACATTAAAGTCAGTTTATTTCAGCATACATTGTTCGCTCAACAACGCTTGCAACTGTACCAAGCTGTTCGAAAAACACGGACGCGCACAGCCGGTCAGTGTCCGGGATACCATGCAATCAAATATTTAGAATGTGCTGTGCACCAACCTTTCAATTACTGCTCTGGTGGTGCCGCGAGCTGCATTGTATCACTTTTTGCCATACATGTCCGCATTGTTGAGCCAAAGTCTGCTCGGATAGCCACTGCAGCAGGATGCCGGTGTAAGTACCCGATTTGAAGAGCTGAGCGAGGCCGCTGTGTATGAGCACTCGCGCGTCGTATGTGCCACCAGGCCACTTTGTGACCACATCGAGGAGCTGGCACTTGCTGTCCACCACAAGCTGCACGAAGATGAAGTGGTAGAAATTGCTATTTATATGTACGCTTCCTCGTACAGCTCTTAGGCCTGGATCTTGATATGAGCGGCATTGATGGCACCCACGATGCAGGGGAAACCTCCAGCAGCCCAGAAGCCGCTCATGCAGCCCGGCAGCTCATCCTCTGATGGCCAGCTGTAAAGCAGGAAGCCTATATCACTTCTGGTGCGCATATTCATCGCTCACGGTTGCAGACAATCATGTGGCGGCATAAAAAAGAGATTAAATTTCACGCTGATGCTATAGCGCAGCAAGACTTGTCGTCCCTTACTCTGTCGGCGACGTGCCGCTGGGGCTCTGAAGAGGATGCAGTGCAGAGCGCATGCCCTAAGTGTCCAAAGCCAGCTGCCGAGGTGGATCTTCGCCACATTTTATGAACATGCCCAGGAATGCAGCCGTCAAGAATAAGACGACTGCAAGAAGTTGGACTGTCGGCTACAAATGAGGAACATTTACAGTTGTTGCTAATGGACAAATTACGAGTCGGAGCTTGCTCTGGTTCCTTGAAGTAAATAGACTGCATGATTTCCTTTAAGTTAAAAGACAGCCTCATTCTATGCTACACAGCAAGCCTTCAAAAAAAAAAAAAAAAAACTTGTCGTAGACTCTGCATGATGCAAACTCCGTCTATTGACGCAATCGGTACTGTAAACTGTTGTGCGCGATCAAGGCAGTGAACGCTTACGACCGTAATAAGCGAAAAAAATAAACATTCCTGGAAAATCTTGCTTCGCTGTCGCTAACGTCGGCTATGGGCCATGTACACAAAAACAACCACTTAATAAAGCTATACGATTTAAAACACTTCTATTTTTTCCTGCCTTGATTCTACTGGTCAAGAAACATCCCAACAGGCAAAATGGCTGAAATGACAACGGTGGCTCTTACCGTGTCCAGGCTGCGGCGTTCTGTTTCAGTGCGAGAACGACTCTTCTTACTGCCCGGCTTGCCGCTGACTCGTCTACGCCGACCGGTTCACCAGCCTTTATAACAAAGCCGCCGGTTGCAAAAACTTCAACTCCAGAAGCACCTTGCAGTATGAGGTTAACGCATGACTGCGACGAGTCGGGTGATAATGTTGGCCGACGGCCCTTTCGAGTCGCGGACCGACGGAATTCGCATTGTCGCAGGCGAAAATCGCATGCATGTGAAACGGGCCTGACTGGGAACTTGTGCCGACGTTGCTCCGTTGCTCTTTGGACTCAGCCCGACGAAGCCAGCGCTCACCTCATGTGAGCTTGACCATTTTCGCCACTCTTTTGCGCGGGTGCTTTGCGTATTGATCGGCGAATGCAGTAAAAAAAAATAAAAAAAAAATACGCGGAACGTAGTGATGCTCTCCATCACCGTTTTGCTTGTGCTATGATACCGGGCGATGCAGAATAATTGATGGTGTGTTTTCGAAGCCATTGCTTGGTTGCCGTAGTTGTCGTCATAGTTGTTGCGACGCACATATTTTTTCCGTTTTTCCTGTTGTGTGTACTGGCACCGTACATCTGTCACGAAATCGGCGCCCATTTTCATCAAGCCGGTACGGCGCGAGGCCCGCACGGCGTCGCGTGGAAGGCATGGAGAGCAAAGCCCCTTCCCCGCGCGGGAGAGCGCGTAGCTTTGTACGCGTTCTTGTCACCCTCTTTCCCCTTGCCCGGGGAAGACGGTGGTTCATCGGCCTGGAATGCGCCAGAAAAATCGAGCATCTTCTATGGGACCTAGCCAATGACGACGCGCGGCTCGACGGGAGGAGAAGAGGGAGCTATAACCAGCGAAGCTATGTGTGTGTGCGCGCTAGCTTTGGCGCGTGTTAACAAACAGACGCGGCGCGCCCTATTTAAAGCGACCGCGCCGCTTGATGAGTCAGCCAGTCAGTCAGTTCGTCAAGTGTTTTGCGACGTGCTCGCCTGTGTTTCGACTGGACTCCCGGGGATCACCCGCTGCTGGCAAGCCCACGGACTTTCAAGGGAGCGGCGCTCGTCTCGTATGGCGGCCACATCGTGACTCTTGAGGCGTCGGACTGCAACAGTGCCCGGTGAACAATCTGGTGTTTGTTTATGTACTCTCTCGTGTTTCATCTGTTGTAAAGCCTCTACGTTATTGGATACCTGTGTAATTGCATGCTTAGCGTTTGTATTCTGTGAACCTCTCGTCTATGTATTTCAAGTGATCTTGTGTATTCCTTTGTATCGTCTCTTGCTGTGCATAAATTGTGTTTTGTTTGTCACTTCTGACTCCGATCCTTTCTCTGGTTTGAACCGGCGACCGCTGGGCACCAAACGACCACCCCCTTCTGTCACTACAAGGTAGTTGAATTCCGGCTGAGCTTGCCACGCAGGTCGAGGGCATCTCCTTCGCGACCGGAACAGCTACCCCCACTCACTCTAAGGGTGTCTGGGAGTGTGCGCACCGTTAAGGGCGCATCGTTAATAATACCCCCTTAATTATTAACGGGTGACAAAATCCCACGGGGGCCTTTAGTGGTGTGCCTACGTTTAAACGCGGCACGAGCTGCCGGTTTCAAACCTCGCATGAGTCTCGCTTGCTAATCGCCTGTTTCTTTCCGTTCAGTGTGCAAAATGGGGCGTGCAGCTCAAACATGCGTTCGTACCGCTACATGTATGTTCCAAATCAAGAGCAATTGAAACGTGCGTGTCACAAGTGAAACACGTACGTCTTGTTTCCAGTCGTCATTCTCCGGAGGATGGGTCTGGCGTGAATACATCAAAGCTTTGGGAGGGTTCCAATGCGTCGTGGGCGCAATCCATTGCACTCTCTTCGAGATCCTAGTGCTAGCGTGCACAAACCAACTGATAGTCTTTGCATTAGTGCTTCAGTGATTTTGCGCTGTTCAAACAGCGCTTGTTCTGCCATCTCAGGTAGCAGCTCGCAAGTAACCCGTTGATGGTTGGATGTTTATACGTCCCCGCTGCTTTTGGTGTCAACGCTGTGTGCTTATTGTGTGGAGCCGGGACGTTCACAGCGTCACCATAAGTGAGACCCGCTGCAGATTATTTTGATTGCTCATGTGTGCTTGGTGTCAGCACTACGCGTTCAGTGTGTGCAATGTGGATGTTCACAGGGCCGCTAGAGAAGTGAGACCCGTTGCACCTGTGCTGTTGGTGTCAGCCTTGTCAGCTTTGTGTGGTGCCGAAACGTTCAGTGTCAACACATCTGAGGCTGCAGCTGCCAACGTTGGACTTTTGACATATCTAGCAAACCTTAAAGGTTGCTGTATCAGGCTCCAGTACGATTAAGCACTCACGTTTGTGGAGACAATTGGTGCAGTCCTTACCGGCCTGCTTTTAAAGTGTAATTTACAAGAATGCAGATGTTTGCAAAGTGTTTAAGGAATTAAAAAGGCATATTGCATTAATTTATAGCAAATATCTACACACTCTTTGAAATGTATAACTGCAGTTGCAACTTTTGGAACCTTTTTATCATCCCGCAGAGTTCACATACTCATATTCCTGTATTCAGTGTGAGCAATGTGTTTTGAGTACTGATACTACCTGTTGCTGCAAGCAGGTACGTTTTGTGTTTGCCAGGAATGTGAGAGATGTTTCCAACTCCCTTGAATACTCTGTCCGCTGCCTTGAAGACCTTTTTATCAGGCTGCATGACCACGATAAAAATGCGCTGTAGCAAAATCCCAGCTCTCAACCATGGCTTGTCCTTTATTTATTATGTATTTATGTATTATGTTACTGTGGAAGCTACTGTGACAATCAGCAAAATACGATAAAGACGCAGGCTCAAAAGTTAAACTTATCCGAACCAACTGACAGTAAATGGAGTAGCCTATACCTGGAACATGGAAACTAACAGTCGTGTTAAGCTGAGCAGCACTCGCGGCAGCTCATCCGATAAAGACCATTGACAAATATTCAATAAGGAACTTAGACTGCTAAATTTTAATGCCCGCAGAATTGCTAACAAGACTGAACGTCTTGAATTTTTGTCAGTGTTGCACGAACCGCACTTCATTGCTGGCACCGAAACCTAATTTCACGACGATGTACAGGACGATGAAGGTTTTCCACCCTACTATAATGTCCTCAGGAAAGACCGAAAAACAAGAGGTATTGGCGTCGCCTTGTTAAGAAAAGTTTAACCTACGAACATCTACATCCCATACATGACCATGAAAGTGTATGGTGCAAGTTATTTCTTAAAGATACTGCATTGATAATTGGCATATTGTACAGGCCCCCTGGTAGCTCTGTTGAATTTTTTCAAAAGACGGATTTTTATATTGCAAATATTGCCAATAATCGTAGCAGAATTGTACTGTTGGGTGCCTCCAACCTGCCAGTTGTAGACTGGGAATTTCGAATCCCAGGAACAGTAGAACGATTCCATGCCGATTACACGTTATAAATAATGGCTAAGCATGGTCTAATCCAGGCGGTTATCAAGCAACTCGAGTGCAAGGGAAAGAGCAGCAGAATACTGGGTTTACTTTTTCGACTAGACGGTTTTTTTCAGTGCGACGCAACTATAGGGGACGGAATTTCTGATCACAAAGCTGTTTTGGCGAACATTTGGTTGGATAACAGCATTACACGCAACAAAAGGGTAACTGTTTATAACTTTAATCAGGCCGACGATACCGCAATACTTGAGAAATTAGAGTTTGCACTCGACCGAATCCCCGATACTTGAGATGTAGGCACTTTATGGACATATTTTAAAACTGTCGTTCATGACTGTATGTTTCAGTTTACACCCACTAAACTCTGACGAGTAGAAAGGCCCAGTCCATGGATAACGCGTAACATAATTCACTTGAAGCAGAAACTATGGCGAGCACGGCAAAAAATTCCAAAAAACCTGGTTCTTATTGCTACGCATAGTACGCCGGTGCAAGAAGAGCTACAGAAAGCTAGAAGATTGTATGTTTCTACTACATTACAAGCACATTCGCAAAGTTCTCATAAGTTCTGGAGTTACCTATCCGGCTCTAAACCTGATTTGAACGGTGTCGAGCTGAGTGGAAATATCTGCATCACTCCATCCATAATTGCTAACGTGTTTAACAGTTTCTTCAGCTCTGTCTTTGTCTCAAGGCCTGACAATGGCACTATGGTAGCAATAAGGCCAACACTGATTGTAATAAGGATCAAAACATTGTTATCTCGAAAGAAGGAGTGTCGTCTGTTACTAAAGATGGACCGAAAAAAGTCGTCAGGTCCCGATATACCTAATGAATTCCTCAGGCGTTATTGTGAATAGGTCTCGCAGTTCTTGGATAAGTTTTTTACTGTATCTCTGAATGAACGTTCTGTTCCGAGTGATTGGCTGCTTGCGAGGGTTGCTCCTGTTCATAAATCGGGTAACAAAAGTATCCTCCTTTATCTATCATATCTGCTTCGGGCAAACTACTCGAACATGTCATAGCTAAACATTTATTGGGCTTTCTCGAAAATAACAATCTGTTTTACCCCAAGAAACATGGTTTTCAACGTCGCTTATCGAGAGTAACTAAACGTTTTGAAACTGTTCATACCTCCACCGCAGCCATCGACCCAAAGAAACAGATAATTGTTATTGCATTAGGTCTACGTAAAGCATTTGACAAAGTGTGTCATGATAAACTGCTTAAAAAATGGATACATATGGCATTGATTTGCAGATTATTGGCTGAGTACGCACTTACCTTTCCGACAGGAAACAATTTGTCGAAATAGCTGACGAACATTCATCCACCTCTCATGTATCATCCGGTGTATCACAAGGTTCTGTTTTTTTAGGTCCGTAGCTATTTGTAATATACATAACGACTTTGCTGAAGATATAGACTGTCATGTGGAAGTGTGGTTGTTCTCAGACGATTGTCTCTTGTTTTGCCACCTAAGGACTGATGATGGTCAAATGTTGCTGAATTAGTCTTCGAAAAAAGCCTATGATTGGTGTATGAAATGGGATATGCAAATCAACCCAATGAAATTTGTTGCCATGACCATACCCAGCAAGAAAGCTCCCCTACTTTTTACCTGTAATATTAAGAACATTCCAATCCAATGGTGGCGACATTGCCTTGCTAAGCAACTCGGAGGATGAACTGCAAATAATGATTGATGACCTAGAAAGGAAAAGTAAAAAGGTAGGCTTGAAAGTCAATATGCAGAAGACTAAGGTAATGTTCAACAGCCTCGGAAAGGAACAGCAGTTTACATTAGGTAGCGAAATACTGGAAGTAGTAGGCGAATATGTCTACTTAGGACAGGTAGTAACCGCAGATCCGGACCACGAAAAGGAAATAACAAGAAGAATACGATTGGGATGGAGCGCATTTGGCAAGCACTCGCAGATTATGACTAGCAGCTTACCGGTATCGCTCAAGAGGAGAGTATACAACAGTTGCATCTTCCCTGTACTCACCTATGGGGCTGAAACGTGGAGGCTAACCAAGAGAGCTCTACTTAAGTTGAGGACAACCCAGAGGGCCATGGAACGAAAAATGGTAGGGGTAACATTAAGAGATAGAAAGCGTGCAGAATGGGTCAGATAAATAACTCTAGTTACCGACATTCTAGTAGAAATTAAGAAGAAGAAATGGACATGGGCAGGACATGTAGTGCGAAGAGAGGATAACCGATGGTCGCTGAGGGTAACAAACTGGATTCCAAGGGAAGGAAAGCGTAGCAGGGGGCGGCAGAAAGTTAGGTGGGCGGATGAGATTAAGAAGTTCGCAGAGGTCAAGTGGATGCAGCTAGCACAGAACCGGGTTAAGTGGAGAAATATGGGAGAGGCCTTCGCCCTGCAGTGGGTATAATCAGGCTGATGATGATGATGATGATGAAGTTGGAAAGTATTTTGTTACAACACATGTGACTTTCCCGCTTACAGAAATTTAAATATTTCGGCAGAAAAATAACTCGATTGTTCTACAGAACAAAATTGCATGCGGTTCCTCAGGTCAGCTCTAAGTGCAGTGTCATCACTTGTCTTGCATCTAAATCTTTACTTTTGCTGTCAAGTGAAAGCCTCCAACAAAGTCTCCAGGCATGATGTTTTACGTGCTGTCAATACCTTAATGATTACAGCAGGCAAAGGAGGTCATGGTCACAACACCCAGCAGCAATAAATGGTTGTTGACATATTTATGCACTCTCCTTCATATCTATTTCATTAGGGACATTAAATATCATTGCTAAAAGTATGCTCTTTGTCCTTGCTAATATCCGAACACTGATTCTTTAACTGCATGTGCACTATCAGCTTGTAATGACAATGATTAACCTATTACGTGGAAGCAAAAAAAAAGGGAGGGGCACATACCCACTAAATATTGTGTGCAGAGAAATTGCTGTTTTGTATTTCACAATATAATGTGTAGTGCACTCAATCTTTTAAGTGGTACCTGTGTAGCGTTGAGAGTATTTCAATGCAAGTAATATTAAATAGACTAGTACAAAATTATATAAACATGCAACATTCCTATTTAGTAGTCGTAGTTTCGAAATGCTGACAGTTATTAAGACTCTGTGTTCTTTGAGTTAGGTCTACTGCATGTTTTTTTTTTAGCCATTCTATGAACATGAACAAGTACATGCAAAATGTTTTCAGCCAACTCGCAAGAGGCTCAGTGTGGTGTCGGGTTGCATTCTGTTTTTATGCTAGTTCGTCCCTGTCTCATAAGGGCAGTGCCCTGAAAGCATTTGCATGCCTGTTGTTTATGTAGAGTTTTTTGGGGGGAATAATTTTTCTTCTCTAATTTCCTCTTGCAAAATGAAGTGCTTCCTTCATTAATTGCCTTATTACCAGCCCCATAATTTCTCATAACCAAGCCCTTGTGTTGTTCCTATGCCTAAAATTACATCATTCCCACCACAGCTTGCAGTCCGGCATCCTGTGGGTACTCATGTTGTCTGAGCACAGCACAGTGGCCCAGTTTACGGAACTTGGCTGTCAGATCCCCAGAACCCTACTTCGATTCTGGTCTTGGTGTCTGCGTTTACGTGGTGGCTAAACACAAAGCTGGCCGTGCACTGTGCAATCTCAGTGCATGTTATACCCCTGTCATGTGGACAGGATCGATGCTCATTGAACTCTATCTGCATTCAACTCAATGCAGATCGAGGTTGTCACACGTCAACTTTCAAGTGCAATCGAACTCGATCCTGCTTGACTTCAAGCTGCTTCCTCAAGCGTTCTTGAGATTTCAAGCACACTCCAAAGCGGTCGTCGACACTCTGGTCATCAGTTAGCTCTAAAACGCACACGAGGAAAATTTCTCAATGCTCATTGAAAACGCCCATGTACTGGCACTAGACGCTTCAATCCTTCTTGAAAACCTCACTGCAAATCGAGCTCAATGAGAATCGAAAGTGATTGTATGACAGAGGTATTAAAAAAAAGGTGCAGTAAGCTTGTGCACATCCAGACTATGGCATTGCTTAAAACTTGAGATGCTAAATCCTGTAGACAAAAACAATCATGTTCTCAAAACGTATGGGCAGAGGATGTAGAGACAGCACTGAATGGGTGCTTGAATGAGGACATAGTCAGTTTGTTAATTTTCACTAGGTGACCGGAGGACCCGTCATCGGGAAGTGTCGGCCATATGAGGACAGATGGAAGAAACAATGATAGTGATATTGATTATTAGGGGTTATGACTTGTAATGATCCGTATGTCCATAAACAACCTGTAATTGCAATTGATTAGAAATGACTAAAATGACTTGTAATGGCCAAATGTCTAACAGTGACTTGTTACAAATGCAATTGAGTGCTTGGTATTCCTGCCAAGGGGCAACAATTCCTGTCATTGCCGCCGCTCACTAACAGTCGCTTAAGAAGTTCATGTTTTATGTCTATTCGCTGTTATGTAAAAGCATGCTTATGCCCTGTTCACAAATGTGGAGCACCACCAAATCGCCTGACAGCTATTCCTATTTTTGAGAACGTGTGCCACTCAAAACGTCCTGACCGTCAACCTTATTATTTTAATCAACATCAAGCAACATAGGTAATGAATAACTCCCTTGTTAGCTATCAAACTAGACTGTTTTCTGCAGTGCCACACACCATACCGCAATTACCATTATGTCAAAAGGTAAAAGTACGGCCAGCAAAAACGAAGATAATAGCAAGGTTGGGTCTTTACTCAATCTTCATACAGAGAACATATCTGTACTAAAACGGGGTAAAAATGGTAGCACATCTGTGGCGCACATTGTAAATATAAAGGAATAAAATAAAATGCTGCAATATCAGAAAACATGGTCTATACGTGTCTCTTCCTGCCCTTTCTTCACATCAACCTCGTAGAACTTTTCTTGCCAATTGTGCGTTAATCGCAGCGTTAATGTTACTGCAATTCACGTCAATCGCAGACCAAATGCTTTGTGAACAAAAACACGATCCAAGGACAAACGTTTGCGCTGATCACTGGTCGTTTAAACTACGGAAACAGGAAAATAGAGGCATGCAGAGAGCACAGCATTGCGTTAAAGCCACAGACGACCACTGACGTGACACAGGCGTGATCATGCGCACAACCTATCACTTCGCCGCAAGACGTATGCACACGGCGCACAAGATGCTAGCGCGCACACATACGCGATACGCTGAATGAAATTATGCATCACAGCACGCGCGTTGGACGCGGAAGCTCTTTGGCCATCACCGGAGACGCAATTAGTCACAAGGACGATTTTATCACACGTTCTATTTTTTGTTTCTTTTCACTGAACGCTCACTGATTCACGGTGTGCTTGGCTGCCTTACTGCGCCGCGAAAGGGGCTCAAATGCTTCGTACCCTTGCAGCCGTGTGCCGAAACGCAGAGCCAGTGATTTCAACAGTTGCAGAGAGATAGCGGGCAATGCAAGGGTGGCCTAGGAAACAAAATGTTCCCTGTTATCTGCTGGCATACTGGCAGGAACGAGCATGCATTACTTTGGTGAACGGGTTGCTGCTCAAAGGTATGAGGGTTATTATTCCTCAGACCCTTCGAAAGGAAGCGCTAAGCAAGCTGCTTGATGGTCACCTAGGTATCTCGCGATGCCGCAATATGGCTAAAGGTTCCGTCTGGTGGCCGGGATTTAGCACTAAGATAGCAAGAAGTGATGCTTGTTGGGCGAGTTGGTGGTTCATGATGGTAAAACAGCACGTAATACAAAGGACGAAGAAGGAAGACACAGACGAGAGGAGCGCTGACTATCAACTGTTTATTGCTTGCCATTGCCATTGCCATGGACAGAGGAACAGCTGACAAGAAAAGAAGACAAGAAAATACACTGATAAAACCCAGCTCGTCGCTGGTTGCCATCGATAAAGATAGGAGAGCTCTTTTTCTGATATTGTCAGCGATGCCACGCTCACACACCTGTTGCCTACACGTGCAATATTCATAGCCTCGATTATCTCTCTAACGTGTTTCTCCTCGTGGCGGCTGATAACCCGACTCTGTTGAAGCAATGGCACGCATGGCTTTGGACGGCCCTGATAACTAGGCTGGAACTCGGATTGGCGACAGTGCAGGCTGCTTGCTCTCATTAACATTGTAGTCATGTTCTTTTATTCTAGTGTTTACACATCTGCCTGTCTGCCCAATATACTCTTGGCCACAAGACAACTAATGCCGTAAACAACGCCCTCATCACAACTGACAAATCATCTTTTATGGTCAATTTTGCATAATTCGTTCTTTATGTCAGTGCACGGATTGTTTCTTTTTTTTTTTTGCAGAGTACAGACAATTTGAGTGGCGCCGAAAACAACCCTTCAACGCCTGCTCGTTTTCCAATTTTCTTTAGGTTGTGGGTGGTCTGATGAATGTAAGGGATTACCGCTACTTTCCTGCGATCCCGCCGTCCGCTCGTATCTCCCTGGTTGTCTGACTGCCGTGTTCTTTTTTATATTTTGGAGCATGGGGGGGCTATTACCACGTTTGCTGTAATGCTCTGTTATCGTTTGTTTTCCGTGTTGCCCGCTGCTTTGAACTGTAGGGAAACTGTGACCCCGTTAGGCCTAACCGCCTTTTGTCGCAGTTCCTTCTTTCATTTTTTAAAAGAGAAATAAAGGAATTTCGAACCGAATTTGTCAGTGCCGAGTTCGAGAAATTTGCAAAACTGTATGGCTTCCGTCATGTCACCGTGAGTCCGAGGCACCGCCAGGAAAACGAGGAGGTCGAACGTATGGTAAAGACGGTTGAGAATCTCATTTTTAAATCAGGTGACCTTTAGTTTGCCTTGTTGAGTTATAGGGCCACGCCTGGTATCTTGAACGCCAGCCCAGCGGAGATACTGATGGGTAGGAGGCTTAGGACAAGAGTCCCAATGCGGCCTTCGCACCGCGATCCAGGACAATGCTGTCTGCAAGAAGCGGCAGCCAAGGCCCGTAAGGTCAGAAAGGAGCAAAGCCGCCACTTCGACCGACGTCACCGGTCTAAAAATCTCCCAAAGCTGGAAGCAGGTGATATGATGTGGGTGACTGATCTCCGTAATAAAGGCACAGTGCTCGGAGCAGCACCACAGCCGCGTTTATACCGTGTTCAAACGGAAAACGGGGTTGAAGTCCGTCCAAAAAGGAGAATGCTCAACCGTCTCGCAAAAGACCGGGTAGATAGCGGGAACTCCCAGTTTTCGGGTAGTCAGGAACAGCCCAGCAAGGCCAGAATGGTCACTGGAGTAGACAACCAATATGGTGAAACTCCGGAAGCTTTGGTGCCTCCAACTCAGAGACTGACCGTGACAATTCTCAAGCTAGGATTGTAACTACGACCAGATCTGGCCGAGTTGTTCGCGAGCCCATAAGGCTGGACGTGGATGACGGATGCTTGGGATGACTGTGTTCTGTCTTGTTTTCTTGGCTGTGTTCAAATGTCATTTTGAACTGTATGCATGGAAAGTTAATAGTGCTTGAAAAGGGGGATGTACTGTTGTCATCTGTTCCAGCTTGACGCGCCACGTCAGCAGCCACCGGCAGCTGCGACTGCGATAGTGGATCTGCATCCAACTGTATAAAAGCGGAGTGCGATATTAAACTTCGGTCTTTTTCATCGCTTAGGGGCACAGTGTCTGGACTGCTTTCTCGTACAATGCTCCAGCGTGTGTGCGGCTACGCCCCAACCCCCCCCGCCCTGGCCGGGCTAACAAGACAACCTTAACGGTGTATCTATAAAGGAACGCAGATTACGGATATATCCGGGATGAATGGTAAGTAGTTATGCAATTCAAAGAAACATAGACTAAATACAACTACCTGGCCTAATACACTACTGTGTACACTACACTAGGAACTGTGTGTTACCGATGCTGCAACGAAGATCAGGTAGTAATATAGTGTTCGGTAATCTCCAGAGAATTCTGGATAGTCGGTAGTGTTAAAACGGAAGCATCCAAGCATTTAATTTGCGAACTGCTGGCGGAAAGAGGAAAAGCAAAAAGTGTTATTTCATCAAGAAAATGCCTCAAGCGTGAAAGGGTGTTTGTGACGGGGATTCTGGATTGGCTTGTGTTGACGAAGCCTTGCAGTTGAATCTGATATAAGTCATGTAGAGTAATGACGGGAATTTTAAGCAATGCAGTTTAGACTGGACAGATAAAGGATGAAGCCCTGCCTGGTGCAACAAAGTTAAGTGTGGGAATCTGCATCTGTGTCGGTTATATATAAATTGTGCGGCTTTTCGCGGCACACTGGTTAGTGTGGACATTTATTATTTATTTGAAATCTGCTGCTAGTATCCTTGCGGAGGCAGTTGCCTGTTTGGAGCATTAAATGGAAACATAAAAGGAGAGGAATACTGACAATCTCCACTTCCATAACCTTTATTTAACTTTAGATGACAGAGTGGAACAGGGAATGGAAAAGAAGAGAATGACATGATACAACGAAATCGAAGACACATGTTTCACAATATCTGAACAGGACTCAGACTGTACATACAGGTGCGGACAGAAGTAAACGGAGCGCCAAGCCCAAGAAAAAAACATAGGGTCAGCGCTGCCTAGCTGAGCCGGACGAAAGCAGAAAACGGTACAGCGCATCAGCACACCTGAGTCAATGGCGCTGAACCAATATCAGCTGCCCCAACTGCCCTGCTGTCTCCGTTGACCTGCAGCACTTGATCTGGACCTGTCCTGGCACGGCTGGCCTCCGCGCACGCTACACCCCTGCTCACCACATTCACAGTTACGAAGACTGGACAGCCCCCAATACCAACGCCAAACGCAAGCTTAGTGCCCTGCTAGACTTCATGTCGGAGTCTGGCGCCCTCAACCTCACCTAACCACCCCCTTCCCTTCTGGGCCTCAGGCCATCCTCATAAATAAAGGTTTTTGAATGAATAAATCTGAACACCTTTACCGGCGCGACCCTCCCTTTTCTCCGCATGCCTTGTCACTGTCCCGGTGGCACTGTCGCGATAATGATAATCGTGATCGGATGGTCGCGCTCGTCGAGGCGAGCGGGCATTGTAAGTAAATGACTACAGGAGCATAAATTGAACGTAAAAGACAAGAAATCAAGCAACCTGGCTATGCACTGTCGAGACTGCTCACCCTGGAAGAGCGACCCTCCAAAATTTGCGAACTCCAGAATCTTGGCAAAAAACAAGAATCAGCTGACGCGAGAAATTGAAGTCGCCTTCATTGACAACCTGAAAGCAGACTGCGTCAGCGTGCCTTCAGTAGCCCTCATAGAAAAAAAGATCGCTTTCTTTTCGGGAGCCTTATAGTACTCTGCATCTCAAGCCATGTAAAATACTTTTCTTACATCTCTGTTTCGTTTTTTATTCTGCTCATTTCGCCTCATTTACGATATCCATGCACCTGATTTTAGCTACTCATTTGAGGTTTTGCTGTTAATTTTTACCTCATTTTGTTAATTCTAACCTCACGGACGTCATATTTTCACCTTGTTTTAGCTCTCATTGAATTTTTGGCTGTTAATTGTTGCCTCTTTGATGAAATTTTATCTGCTTTTATCTTTCGCCTCATTGAAGTTTTTGGCATGTTTTTGGTTGGCTGTTTTTCATGCATGTTCACCTTTTCATGATTTTGCCTCATTTATGGTAGGCTCTTCCATGCCATTTTTCATTTATCATGCTGCATTTTGTTTTTTCTTACTTCTTTGCCTTGTTCTTATAGCCTCTTCTGTGTTTGTTGCACCACGGTCGTTTTTTGTGGGGCAACCTTCTCTTACTGAGATTGTGATACGGCTACTGGGATTGCGTTTCGGCATCTGAGATTGCGAGATATTGCGATGCTCCTATTGAGATTGCTATATCTGTCTTGCGAGTGCGCTTGCGTGTCCAGTTCCTTCTGTCAATTATAAATGCGCGGATCAAAAGCGTCCATAATAAAGATGTAATTTCAGCGCAGTTGTGTGTGTCCCTACTCCTTTGTCCGTGTCTGCCAGCGCTGCGACACCATAATATTTGACGGGCATTTAAGGTGCGCGGACCACTTCTTCGATAACAGATCCCGAATGGACGGCGTTACATTTAAGCTGCCTCATTCAGATTGTAGTAGAGAGATTTAGGCCCGCAGACGCCAGTGTGTTGTGTGCTTTGAATTTATGTTGCTGCCGGGATTCATTTTTATCTCGCTACCGTCGAAATGTGTTAGACCTTGACGTGCCAGCGCAGATTGAGGTTCGGTTATGACAGTTACTGTTTTGGGCATTATTACGACCATGTGGCGGAAAGCACATGTATACAGAATATTTCCGCAGAAGGTGTCTGCAAAAAAATAAGATCCATAGGGAGATATTGGCAACTACTAATCGGTATATTAAAACTTAGCTATGATAAACACAGTGATGATCGAGTACCAAATTAATGTGGCCACTCTAAAAATTTGCCCATCGGGAGCCTCAAAGTTTGACATGGTCCGAGCTTCAAATTTGGTATCCAATCTTATTTGACAATGGCCAGATCAGTGGTGCTCTCGATGTTTAAGGGCGCTACCCGCAAATATGGACCAATGGTCCCACAAATTGAACAAACCCAATTTGCGGTGGCACCTGACCTATTTGAGTGGCGGCGAGTTTTCAAAACACGCGGGCCCATCTGCCGCTTTCTAAACGAAACGGCTGAATCAGCACCACCCCGCGGAATATGATCTATCAATGCATCAGTCCGCGCGCTTTAAATGCCCTCTCGCATTGAAGAGCACAACCATCCGATAAGGATCATCATTATCGCGACAGTGACGCCGGGACGCTTAATAGCAAACCATATCCCGTAGGCGCACTCGAGCAGACGACGCTCTGGCGCGTGATTCCTCTGAGCAGCGCCACCAGGCGACAAATAGTGGATATATTGTCTAAACGAATAAGAACAGATTTAAAGCACAGCTTTGCCGGCGTTTTGGTTGCGCAATGGATTAACACCACGCATCTCTTCACTGATGCCGCTTAAACATGCGTTCGACTCCTGTGTTGTATTTTTTTTCTTAATATTTTTTTTTTTTCACTTGTCTTCACTGTAATTATATCCTGCCTTCAGTGCGTGTATGTTACTTTTAGGTTGCGTTTACAGACACCTTTAAGTAACAATCGGTATGACAACGCTTACACTAAGCAATTACCTTTCCCACAATCATTTCCTGCCTCAGTGAGTGTGTGTTACCTTTAGGTTGCGTTCAGAGAGATCTTTAAGCAACAATTGCCGTTTAGTTCGCTGAAAGCGTCGTCTGCTCCAGTGCGCCTACGGGATATGGTATGGCAATACGCCGCCGGGACCGTGACAAGGCATGTGTAGCAAAGGGATGTCGCCCCGGCAGGGGGCGGGCAGATGTGCGTGGCTATTTTCTGCTTTCGGCTGGTTCGTGTAGGCGGCGCTGATCCCCAGATTTTTCTTGGGCTGGGCGCTCCGCTTACTTCTGTCCGCACCTGTACATATTGCCGGGAACTGCTTAAAACTTTATTTGTTCTTAGTTGACAGCCGTTGGCATGCGGCCTTATCATTGTGATTCTAGAGCGCTTATCGATTCTGTTTCCGTGTTTTTCATGCTCGCTTGCGAGAGAAGACGCATTATTATTTTCTTTGTTGCGAAAGATGCGTCGGGACGTATCTGGAAGATTCAAGCAATGTTCTAGGCCATACTAGTACCGTTTGCGGCTTTATCTACATCTTCCTCACCGCTTTTAAATTGAGTGCTGACTAGTGTAACGGTAACTATTTGTTCGACGATCGAGAGCACGTTTGTTGCTAATTGCCGCCGCCGAGTTGCTGAGTTCTTCTGCTGGCGCAAGCCTTCGAAACCTCATACGTGAGATTGCCCGAGAGGAACTTCGTTGGTGACTGTTATCATTCCGACAACCCTAGGTTGCGATGCTCGCGGACGTCGTCCGTGAAGAAGTCCAGCAAGCGCTGGGTGTTCCTGAAGCGACAGTTCCGACACCTCCAGCGCAAAAAACGACAGCGATGATTTGCGCTGCAGCATTACGTCGACCTGCGCTCCGACGTGACATTCCAAGCCCTCGCCTCTACCGTCCTGTTCCTGAAAGCCACCTCTTGGCCCCCGCCCACCAAGCTTACCAACGACCCCCATTCCACAGGAACAGCGACGCCTGGAGGACTGCGAACAACCGGCCATTATGCTTCCAATGCGGTGAGGCAGGGGCCGAATTACGGACTCCGCTCACACGTTTGTGAGCATGACATCAAAATTACGGAGCTATGACGCGGCCCTGAGACGTCAATGGTGACGAAGTACGAAATTGTCCAATTACCAGTCAGTTTTAGCGTGGCTCCGCCCCGGTAGTTCCGTATCTTCGGAGAACGCTGTTGCCACAGTGTGGCACAAAACGGAGCAGGCACCTCTCCTAACTTTTTGCAACACGACGCAATTAATACGCAATAAATAAAACAAACATAGGTTCATTTTGGCAAGATACTATTTTTAATATTGAATAACATTAAGCTTAAGTAGAAGCGTTCTTAGTTTTGTAGTTATACTTGCGATTATGTAACTTTGGTTGCCGCGAGGGTGCGCCGGCGGCGTCATGGCGTGCACATGGCGGCCTGCAAGTAAACAGCTGATTCCCCGAGAAGGTGCTGCTTTTTTTTAGCGTTGTCGGAAATCGAAGTACCGTGCGGGTGCTGTGAGCATGCTGAAAATCAAATAGAATGCAGTCGAAGGTCAGCGCCTGCAGCGATAAAATTTCACGGAGCGCTTGACACGGAAATGGACAAAGACAACTTGCGAAGGTGTTTTCGGTCGGCGCCTACTAGTATCGATGAGAAAAGTGTTGAAAGTGCACCGTGCAGGCTCTGTGGTTCTGTTTGTTTCTCTTTAGGAAATACAAGACGACTGTGAAGCATGTAGTGTAGGCCAAAATGAAGCCCTGTCCGTGCATGATCATCTGTTTGTATGTAGCTGGATAGTTTAGGAAAGAACATGATCATGGGAATGCTTCCACCCCTGCCGGGACTGAACCCGAAGCTTTCATTCACTGCAGTGCCACCGTGACAGGGCTTTTGATGTAGCGTTCATTGTAGTGTGCTCTGTATAATTTTCTATGTTATCCATGACTGTGTTGCTTTGTTTTTGAGCGATACCTTCTGCCCACACACCAATTGCTTGATGCATCTGTGATGTTTTTGCACCAGTTTGTATACCTATGGGATTTTCTACTTACGCTACAATCACTGTGAGCACTAAAACTCACAATATTATGCCATCAATTTGTCAGCTTTACACTGTTTTGCATTAAGCAAATGCTTTCTATGCGTCCTAACAGTATATGCAGGCCTGTAGTCCTAAAAGGCTCACTAATGGAGACTAACCTATGCAAACATTGTACATAGCACTACTTGTGTCATGTTTCTGCACTGTTAAGTGCCATACTTTGTTTCCTGCTTCTGTATTGTGCCAAACCTTTGACTACTATGCAAGCCTGTAATCATTAAGCAACTATTCTTTTGTGTCTTTCCTCTGAGTCGCAGTTTTATGCACAATGCTTTCATTTCTTCTTTCTGAAGTGTGTCAGGCCTGCGATGAGTACTGTGACAGCTTACAGGCTCTAAAAATGATTCTTGTGTGTCTTCTCTGTGTAGCACAATTGTTCAGCACGTGCAAATAACTGCCTGCGTTATTGCAGGCAGCTGGTTTCGCTGCTGCATATTCAGGCATGTGAGATGCTGCAGGAAAATAAAAGTGCTCAGTGGATACACGTGCTTCTAAAAAACCTCTGTGAGGCTTTCCCATTCCGAAAGGCATCACAATTGCTGCCTCGCTGTGAAACACTTTAATTATGTACTCAAACACATGCACACACACAAACACCAACATGCACGGTTGCAAGCAATAGTGAATGGGGGGGGGGGGTACGAAGACAAATGTGACTTGACAGATGAGGTGTTTTAACGCATGGTTCGGGAAGATTCATCTTTATCACAACAGGTTTCTGGCACAGACATGAAACGAGAAGGCGCTGCACTTGGCTGCCTGTGATGAGTTGGTCAGCTACGGGGGGTATATCACAGCCGATAGTTGGGCTGGGATTGACGCCGCAGCTGTTGCCGTATCATGGGCAGCTGTGCCAGCCAGATCTGGTGGCAGGCTCTGTGGAACAGGCTCACAACTTGATTCTGTGTGGCTTTTCCCTAGAGGTATGCATGACAATAGTGATCACACTTTCAAGTAGCCGGTACACAGATGTGACCCTTTCTTGTCCAAGCCAGCAGCACCCTCCTCATTTGCAGGCAGGAAGACATCCAAAGAAGTTATGCAACACTGCACATGCTACACGCTCTGGCTGGTAGAGGAGCGTCTAGTATTTTTGCAAGCACTGGAAGCGGCTCTTCAGCACGCCTATGCAGTTATCCACCATTAACCTTGTGGAGGTGTATGCCTTGTTCTGTAACCGTTATGGAGAGTCCGAACCGGGATTCCGTGGCACTGGCAGCCATGTCTCCAACAAGTGCCCCTTTCACCATCATAACCGAAAATGGCACCCTGTTAACCACATTCTTCGTCGTTGTCGACCTCAACAGCCCATAAACTTTAACAGCCTTACTGACACAATGGAAGAGTCGCATAAAGTAGCTCATTGCCAGGTTTTGCTGACGATTACATTCATGGGCGTGCAGACAGTGAATGATTGAACGTTTCAGCAAGACAGCTGTAAGGACCGCCTTCCATTTCATATCGGTATAGATGGTGCCCCATTCCTACTCAATACAGGCATCAAACACACGCATTCCCATCTTCGTTTCTTACGTAGGCATTTCAACAATGTACGACGTGTCTTGTGTTTCAGTTTTTATAAAAGCCCAAGAATGGCAATACATGTGAGACATGTGGAGCCTACTTCGAAGAGCAGCGCGGCTCACTGTCGTGAATTCGACGTCTCGCATAAGGCCTGCCTCGGCCAGTGTCATGCCTGTGTGCAGCCGAGAAGGCCGCCAGAAGAAAGCATCATGCCACTATCCCACGTAGGGAGGTTCATGGCCCAAATCATGTTGGCATCTTATATCTGAAAACAGGGACATCACAAGGATCTGGCGCCGACATGGCAGCCAGACGCTTACACCTTGTTCTTCTCAGGTGCTGCAAATGATGGCGATTTTCGATCCTGCCGCGATGCCGACGTGCCTGCAAATGAACGGAGCCGCTTCTACCGAGCAAATCTGTCCTGCTGACCAGGCTTTTTTGAGTGACGCTTCGCCGTTGGACCTCACAGCGCTACCGGCGCTCGAACAACTTCATCGACTGGCAACCCTGGAATCTTCTGCACAAGCATGACCTTCATAAGCGGCTGTTGTACCCAGCCACACCGGGATCTGGCGCCGACATGGCAGCCAGACGCTTACACCTTGTTCTTCTTCAGGTTTGTTACTCTTACCTTTCTGTTAATGGAAAAACCGTTTAGGAAGTCGACGCCAGATCCCAACTTTGCTGTGTGCATGTTTTTACACCTTCTGTACGATGTGTCCGCGAGCTGTTAAGGATACATAGGTTTGTTTCAAAGAAGGCTTTTGCTTGCGGGAGACGTACAGCAAAATCCTGGGCCTCTGTCTGCTGAGCAGGAAAAGCGGATGTTCGATACTATCATGACAATACCTGTGATACAACAGCAACAGACCGAAATATTGGACGAACTACGTTCCATTTGGCTTGAGCAAAAGAATCTCGAATAAAAGCTAACAAAACTCGCAGAAAAAGTCAGGAGCGTTGAAGATAATGTGTCACTGGTGCTCCCGCTAAAGCCTGAAGTAGAAAGATTATCTCAAAGTTCCCAGAAACTTGCTGTCGCGTGCACGGCCCTCCAGTCATCGCACGATCACCTGGAGAACCAATCACGAAGAAACAACTTTATATTCTACGGCATCCATGACAAAGAAACCGAATCGTGGGAAGAGTCTGAGACTAAAATTATATCTTTTTGCGCTGAAAAGTTAAAACTTTCGGTTGACGCCGCTGCTATTGAAAGAGCGCACAGACTAGGAAGATATGCGCCCGACAAGCACAGACCCCTGATCGTTAAATTCTTGTCCTGTAAAGAGAAGAATCGTGTTTTTTCAAATGCTGCCAAACTAAAAGATACTGACTAGGCGATAAGCGAAGATTATTCGGCTGAAGTACGGCAACAAAGAAAAAAGCTCATGCAGTTTGCTAAGGCACGCGGCGGAAAGTTTAAACTGCGGTTTAATAAGCTAAACCTGCACAACAAAACCTATATGTACAACATTGAAACCGACGATATCGCTTGTGTAAACGAATAGCCATCACCGAGGCTTTTAGCTAGCCCACAAACTGCTAATCAAAATGAACTTGTCGGTATTGTTGTTAATTGTCGCAGTCTAAAAAACAAAACTGACCAATTCCTCTCACTGTTACAAATGACGAACGCACATGTGGTAATTGGAACCGAGTCATGGCTGGACAGCAACATAAGCGATGGTGAAATATTTCCTCCATCCTATACCACGTATAGGAAGGATCGCAATGTATACGGTGGTGGTGTGTTCATCCTCGTTCATAGCAGTTTGGGAAGCGTGTCTGTTAACTTAGAAAAAGATTCCTGTGAAGCTGTCTGGTGCAGGGTACGGCTGGGCGATGGTACTTCTTTCGCAATTGGCTATTTTTATAGGACGCTCGGTTCAACCTGCGCACAGCCAATCTTCGAACTTAGCAACACATTTTGTGAACTTAGCAACTTAGCCTTAGACGCAACCCATATTATCCTTGCCGGTGATTTTAATATGCCCAGCGTAGAATGGTCTTCGTTTAAACCAGTAATTCGCACAGCATCCCTCTTGTGTACCGCTTTCCGTGAAGTAATTAGTGCTCACTCATTATTCCAGTTTGTTCAAACCCCTACCAGACTCGGCCTTCCAGTGCTAATGTACTAGACTTGTTTTTCTGCAATGACCCTAGCTTAGTCTCGTCTGTCATAACGCTACCAGGCATAAGCGACCATGATGTAGTTTTAGCAAAAGTATCCTGTAATGCTATGAAGACCCACCACACTCAAACATGCAAAGTGTATTTTTATGAAAAAGGGGATTATGCTTCGCTATCACGGGAACTCGAAGGATTTTTCCTGAGTTTCTTTCACATCGGCCATCTCTGAATATTGATTCCTTCTGGAACTTGTTTAAAACTAAAATTTTTTCACTGGCGCAGACTTTAATCCCATCCCGTTTAATTTCAGCCAAGCGTCGTGACGATATGCATTGGATGAATAGACAGTTGCGGGCAATGATCAACCGGCGGAAACGGCTGTTTCGCAGATATTGTGATACGCCCGCACTAACTTTGTACTCCGAGATGAAAAAGCAAACTAAGAACTTATCGAAAGAAATCCGTAAAGCAAAAAAGCATACTTCAGCACACTAGGCCAACAACTAAAGACAAACCCAAAGGCAGTCTGCAAATACGTTAAAAATAAGAGAAACAGCAGGGTCTCTGTGCCTGATATACTAGACGGAACTGATTTTGGAAGGGATTCAAAAGGTAAAGCGAGAAGTTTTAATCTTTATTTCCAATCGGTGTTTTCCGATCCCATTAATATACATACTGATTTTCAATCTTCCAGCACCCTGACCAGAATGAATGACGTAGAGATTTCTGAACCAGGGATCATGGTTTTATTACAGAAAATTAAAGTTACATCAGCCCCAGGGTCTGACAACATTTCCAATTACGTTTTGAAAAATTGTGCGGCTTCAGTTGCCCCGTATCTAGTTGCATTATTTCAGAAATCATTAGAGAATTCCTCTGCCAATGTCGTTCCGATTCATAAGAGTGGTGATAAAACTAAAACATGTAACTATAGGCCCATATCGCTGACGAGCGTGTCGTGCAAAACACTGGAACATGTCATTTATATTCAGTCAATTAACCATCTACAAAACAATAGTTTTTTCTGTTCGACACAACATGGATTTAGGTCCGGCTTCTCATGTGAAACACAGCTCGTGGAATTCACACATGACATTTCTGTTTCCTTAAACTCTGCCGGTCAGGTAGATTGTATATTTTTAGATTTTCGAAAAGCGTTCGATTTAGTTGCTCTCAACCTATTGCTACAGAAGCTTTCAGAATTAAATATTCCTACTTCACTCTTATCCTGGATTGAAGCGTATCTTGCGGAAAGGAAACAGTGCGTGGTTATCGACAGTGTCAGCTCGGAAAGTGTGGTTGTAACTTCAGGTGTACCTCAGGGGTCGGTTTTGGGCCCTCTTCTTTTTCTCATTTTTATAAATGACCTAGTAACATTTCAAGTATAATCAGACTTTATGCTGATGACTGTTGTGTCTACCGCAACATTTCTTCTGAAGCAGATGCAATTTCACTACAGCATGACCTCAACTCTGTATTCTCTTGGTGCAACAACTGGAATATGGCGCTAAATATCTCCAAATGTAATCTGGTCCGGTGTACAAAAAGGAAACAATTCCTCCAAACAGACTATTTCCTTGGTAGCACTGAATTATCCACAGTTTCAACTTATAAGTACTTGGGAGTCTTTTTTTCTACTGAACTATCATGAAATACACACGTAAATTACATATCTGCTAAAGCCAGCCGCACATTAAGTTTTCTCAGACGTAAGTTTAAGGACGCTCCACTTACGCTGAAGGAGACATTATACATGTCTACTGTACGTCCGATACTTGAGTATGCTTGCACGGTTTGGGACCCGCATACAAAACTGAATATTGAGGAGCTGGAGCGCGTTCAGAAACGGGCTGCTAGGTTTGTGTCTGCCGATTATAATTTCCAAAAAAGTTCTGGTTTGCGCGAGAAGTTGGGATGGCCGTTACTTGAAAACAGGCGCAAATATTTGAGACTCTCTTTCTTTTATAATGTGCTTAAGAATAAAACTGTAATTCCAAATAAGAAATACATTAACGAACCCAGCTACATTTCCGCCCGCACTGACCACCCACTTAAGGTGCGCGAGTACAACTGCCGTGTAAACGTATTCAAATATAGTTTTTTCCCACGAACAGTGCATGACTGGAACTGTCTCCCTTCGCGGGCCGCTACCGCTCCTCCTACATCGTTTCTGACCGATTTGCAAAGCCACCTGTCAATATAAGTGCAATAATTTTTGTCCGAGTGTATTATGTTGCTTTTTGTTTTTAATTTTTCCAAAGTTGATTATTGCTAAAGCTTTATTCTTTAAGCAGTGCTGTATTTTAAAATATATCTTTTTGTGTGTGCGTGTGTGTGTGTTTAGGGTATGTTTGCCTTTCTACAATGGTTTTTATTTTTTGTTTGTTTGTTTCTGCTGCCATAGTGCATGAGGTTTCTGTATTTTCTGTGTAGACCGCATCATTTGCCTAATTTATTGTGTACTAGATGTTTGTTCTTATTTATGATGTTTCTCCCCTACAATAATGCCCCTGTGAGGGCGCCGTAGGTACTGTGTATAAATAAATAAAATACTCGTAGACGCCCGATGTGCCATCGACAAACCCGACGACGCCCGGTATGCTGCCGTGACGAAGGAAGCCTTTCTTCGCCACCGCCCTAGCTGCACGCCGCAAACGCTTTCGAACTGTCGGCTGCGCGAGGCCGATGTTCGCCGCGTTGCCAGTAGCGGCTTAGAAGCCACTAGCAGTTCGGAAAAAGCGTAGTGCACACATTATCTGCCGCCGCACAGACAGCGCACTCGGCCGCACACACCTATCTCAGTTCATCGCGTCGCACAGTCACTGTACTATTATACCCTTCTCGAGTAGCAGCATGCGTCGAAACATCTCGCCCGGCACGTCAAACAGTTTTCGTACACCGTCCTTCGCCGATGACCGCGCCAGGGCGCCGCCGCT